>VWZF01003101.1:144792-183156 GCA_013396755.1 Sclerurus mexicanus
GGAAGGTGTTTTAAGATTTGCTTTTATCTCTCTATTCTGATACGATTGGCAATAAATTAAATTAATTTCCCCACATTCTCTTTTGCCCGTGGTGGTAACTGGTGAGTGATCCCTTCCTTCCCTTATCTCAACCCACGAGCCTTTCCTTATACTTTCTCTTCCCTGCCCAGATGAGGGCAGTGATAGAGCAGCTTTGGTGGGCACCTGGCGTCCAGTCAGGGTCAACCCACAAGAGTTTCTTGGTCAATCATATTAAAGGAATCGTTCATTTGTATTTTATTTCCTTCATGGACTATTTAAAAATTATATTATGTCCCAAGATAGTTCTAAGATAAACCAATTTAAGATCATGAATCTAATTCTTCCTTTTGTTTAGCCTTGCTTAATGCTCCTCTGCCACAGATAATGTTATTTTGTAGGTGACAGCTATTAAATACAGAGACACAGGGATTTGAAAGAAAAAGAGCCTTCTGATTACTAGCTGGTATTATTCCTTTTTTGCTCTTCCCTCACGGTTTTGCCACACAGATCTCCTATGAAATGTACTTCAGGAGCGCAATGTTGCACTGGCAATTTTATCACTCAATGTTCTGTTCTGGATTTTTGTAGTTCTGTGCAAGTGGGTATCCTAGCAGTTACAGATGCAGAGGCCAACCTGATATCCTGGCAGGCATGTAGTATTGCCCTGTTACAGACAATTGTAGCATTTTGAAGATAGCTAGAATGCACTCACCTTAAGACAGTAAATTCCCGCCTATTCAAGAGGTTGCTTCCATTCAAGCAAGGGTGGAAGGTTCAACTGGCAAAAAAATTCTGATTAAACATTTTTTCTTTCTTTTTAACTTTCAACATCTTCTGGAAATAATGACTTTCAATAAAATTCTGGTTGCCCTTCCTTGCCCAGACACCTGCATCACCTGTACCTACTGTGCAGGCCTATTTAATTAACAGACAAACCCAAATCTCCCCTCACTTCCAGGTCAAACATCCAGACAAACTGCCTTTAATGCAGATTGTTCGGGACTTCCCAAGGTTCCCCAGGCCTGCTGCTCACATGAGCTCCAAAGTCCTAAAAGTCAGTCAACAAAGGTGATCTTGGTGTCAATTACACCAATCTTCTACATGCTCACTCGGAAGATTCACTCTTCAAGGGTTTCTAAATCTTTGTCTGTCAGCCAGGAAGATGCAAATGTTTCATTCTTTTCTCCTTTTTTCTATGTCAGCTCTATTACAGACAAAAAGCAAGCAAGATTCATTCTTGCTGGAAAATCTAATGATCACAACGTGCTATGTTATGATAAAGAAATTAGTCTTGCTGGCCTAGTTTAGTTCATTTACTTTATACTCTCTTCCAATTTGCTACTTTACTAGAAATTAATATATAATCTGGGTATTCAAACATCCTTCAGTCTCTGTAATAGTCTTTGCTGATAAATTGAGACATAAGAAGCTGTTTTCTGCCTAACAGCTAAAATAAAGCAACTTCAAGCAGCAGTACACTGGTAAAAGTAATTCTCAGTTCTGGTACAACACTTTGCAGGAACTGCCAACACAATTTGCATAGAAATAGAAGGCATTATGTGTCCCTTATAATCCCAGTAATACACACCTCAGTAGCAGGTTTCTAGGGAACATGGAGGATTTTGTTCCATACACATCACACTTTTCCATTTACACAGACTGGTTTCCTTATCAAAAAACAGACTTGATCAATGTATGAAATCAGAGTGATCTGTATCCTAATTCCTCATGGTTTAGCTAAGGCAGTGTCTGCCTATTTTATTACCGGAATTATTTTTTTCTCAGCTGACAGAAGTACTATACTGGATTCAAAGAGCAGAGGACAAATGTTAACTTCATCTGACATGTAACAAACCAAAGAGAGCACAGCAGGTCTGGAGTGGGGATATGTGACATACTTCTGCAATGTCTGTGAGAGCAGGTGGCAACTGCATATCACTAAAACATTCTAGTGTGTTCATTTAAAAATTATACAGCAGTTTCTGACCTGTACTGAGCTGATCCCATATTTTTTTAGTTTAGCTTTCAGAATTAGTTTTCAAAATCAGATACAGGCATGGTAATGTATTGCCTTGAAAGCACTATACATAACTGTTTCAGTAACGACTGTAGGTAACTAAAGTGATATCCACAGTGACTCAAAGCAGCTAACAAGGAATCCATTTAGAATACCATCTTTCCAGTTTCACAAGCATCCATGGAGCTATAAAAAATCTGTACTGTAATATGCTTGTCAGGTGACTAATGACCAGAATTAATTTGTTTTCACATCCCAAGATTCCTTTTCTGTTTTATCAACATTTAATTAAAACCATTCAAACCCCTTTGTAGAGTGAAAGTAGCTCCACAAATTCAACTACTATAAAGACTGTGAGAAAAAGTAATAATGAATCTGGGTGTACAGTGGTATTTGCCACAGCAATGAGATCTGGTCTTGATCTGAGCTACCAGCTTTAGGCTTATCTCTGAAAACAGCGACACTTTTCAGGATAAACTTGAAACATAGGTGAATTATCTTGTTCAGGGATATGGTTGCTAGCTTCTCTGGCCTTATTTCTGTTATCAATTTCAAAAGATTTTTTTTTTTTTATTTCTTTGGAGGAAACAATTTCAGTTTAAATAGAAAAGTGAGAATAGTAAACTAATTAGGTAGTGAAGTTCTCTTGGTTCCATTCAAGAACCATCCATGCTATGAGGCTTATAGTGTGATGCAAATGTTGCAGCAAAAGGCTGCTGTCCAACTTGTTCTCAGTGGGAGTGCTTAGGAAGGTAAGTTTTCTCTTCAGAAAACAGTTTGATACAACAGTTCTTGCAATGCTAATGTACTAGCCCCTCTATTGCCACTCATACTCTAGTAACATGCTCCAATCACAATGAGGATAACACTGTCTAAGTAATGTAGAGAGAAGCCTTTGTTCCACTGATTTTGTGATACAGTGATCTAAACAGAAATAATTTTGAGTACCTGAGTCAGAATAATGACAATCTTCTTCCAGTATGTCAGCTCAAATGACTAAATTTAAATGATGACCAAATACTTAGAGAATATACTAGTTCAAAATGCTGTATTTGCTGGCATTCCATTAACATACAATACCATTTTACTACAATAGCATTAAAATTACCAACTTGTCAAGTATTCATCCAGTCAGCTATTCACTTTTTGAGTTCCTTTCTGTACTTTTAATATTATGGGAAATGAGGCAGCTAAGCTCCAAGTCACAAAGACATTTGTAGGGTGTTCCCCAAGGAGAACAAATTGAGTGTCATCACCTTCAATTCATAAAGAGAGATTTAAGGCAAATACAGATTAAATCAGTTCTCAAAGTTCAAGCAGAATATCTGCAGCACAGATGGGATTTCACCCAAATTTCTTGAGTTCTCATCCAAAATATCATTCATCCGTTTTATTTTAATGATTTAATGTCTAGATTAAAAGTTCTCTTAAACAAAAGCTTTTGTCTTTCTAATCACATGATAACACACTGGAACCTTCTGCTAAAAGCCTTAGGAAAAAGATCTTCTAAATTGGATGCCTTCTTTTTTTAAATATAACACAGGAAGTTATATGATTTAATTCAGACAGTTACAGCCAACATTTATCTCATGAGATATTTACATCAGGTTTGTCTTCCACACATTGTTATAGCTCTGTGAAAATATGTTTCCCACCAACAATGAGGTAAAGTGTTAAAAGATGCCAAGTTATTGCTTAAAATGTTGCACTAATTCCCAACATTTTTTCTCTGGAGACAGGGAAAAGCCTGATATTACATATCACTATCTTCTAAATATGAACATCTTGAACAAACAATCACAGGGAAGCACCATGATTGTTGTGATGTTTGTGAAGCTATTATTTCAGCAGAATAGCAGTAGGAGCTCCAAATCCACAGATCAAAGTTATATCAATCCTGTAAAGGTGAATGCAAAGAAAGATTTTTGCAACACGACAAAATAGGGATTGGTTTCAGAGTACTCACCTCACTGAAAGTAAGTCATTTCAGTAAGTCACTGAAAGTCAAGTAAAGTAATGATTTTCCAAAACTGACTCAGAAAAGTTGAGTAATTTATAGTTTCTTGTCAAATTGGCAATTTCATATCTTCACCAAGAAAGAACACAATAATTTTTTTTCTGAATTCTAAATCAAACAAAAAAATACTACTTAAGGGTGCAATGGATTTTACATTGCTAAAACAAATTAGTATCATAAAACCTGAAGACTGCAATCTGATTTATGATTTTTAGGTATTAGCTATTTTTCAGCCACCTAATGAAATGACACAAAGAAAAAGCTGGGAATAAATCTGGCCATTTACACAAAATCTGGGTTTGACTGATCAGAATTTTATTTATGGAGCCTAATCTCTGCTTTTGCTTAAAGAAACAAAACAAACAAATAAGTCATCCTGCACTTCAAAAAATAGAAAGACATTAAAAACAATAAGAAGAAAAAGTCTTCCTTGTCACAGCCAATTTGGTCTCAAAAAAGAAATTGTAACAATTAACATAAAGTGCATTGTCTTCAAATAGAATAAGCACATCAGTTTTCCAAAAGCTAGGCATACCCAGAAAATTGTTAACAGCTAATAATCATATTTTAAACAAGAAAACAATTCTTTTAAAAATGTTCAAAAGATCCACTGGAGTTAATGGAAAAACCCTTTTTTATTTTTTCCACCATTTCCCATGGAACCTTTCATGATCTCTAACTTAGGAACTATTTTGTGAATTGCTTTCAAACACCACAGAAACGTTTACCTTCCGATTTTACTTAGAGCAAACCTGGCAATCTGCAAACAAAACATATTTTCCCAGCCTGAGTTAAAGGATGGGGAGGGCTAAACCAAAACTTTATATACTTTTCATACATTGTTTTGATGCAGACCTTAAAATTGGACAAACTTCCTCCTCTGTGACCTACAGAGAAACCCGTCACAGCTTTCTTGGCAAATGTAGCACTTTGTGCAATGCAGCTATGTGACAATGATGGCACTTCTACAAAGTAGAGCTCTGACATCATCCACTGGACCTCCATTGCTATGTCATGTTTATTTTCACTGAAACCTCACACAGGTACTGATCTTTTTTGTGGTGAATTTTCTTTGCTTCCTTTGCCCTTTTCAATTAATTTATTATGTTATTAAGACAGAACATATAGGGTTTGATTGCTCATATGTTAATAATCACAACCTACCAAATAGTTTGAAGCAAAATTGTATCTGTCACAGTAAGATCTGTCACTTGCAGACAGCACTGAAACAGAAATATTTTCACTCCCAAATATCATATTTAATATTCCCACAATTTCTTTCCAAACTCATACATTATCCCACTCCTTGAATATAGATGCAGTGCAATGAGAACATAAAACTGATTAAGGAATGCCTTGAACTGTTCCCTGCAGAGTTCTGCAGAGCTGCCTTCCCATGTAGGCTGTGTTGTTTTACACCTCCCTTTGTGTCTGCAGGGCTGGTCACTGTTTGCAGGCCAGGCTCTGTGAGGGCAAGTTCATCCTTGGGTGCTACAAAGCAGTGTGTTTCTGCTCCCTCAAAGCCCTCATATTATCCATGTAATTAGTTCACACAGACCGATTAGGAACAATATCCTTAAGCCAGAGCAACTCGGGTTTGTTTTCACTCTAGCAGATACTGAATTTAGCCAGTTAGGGCTTCTGGAAATCAGGATAGTTCTGACCCGTGGGCTACAATACAAATACAGGATCCTAATCATTGACCTGGACATGGAACTGTTGCTTTAAGACAACAGCAATATTGTTATTAAAAGAATGAAGAAAAAGAAAAAAAGGAAAAAAAAAAAAGAATAATAAAACCATGGCGACATCATGATTTTCCCACAGTGAATGTTGTGACTTCTCATTATGGGCTTATGCAGAGGAGTGAAAAATGAAATCATTACATTTTAACGGTTTGTGTTCTTAATGTTCCAACAATAAGTACAGGGGCATAGATACAACAGAAACACCACTGAAGCTGGCAGAGTTCACAGGTCAGTTTGTGTTTCAGTCAAGCATAAAGGTACTTTTAGAAATAATCCAACATGTATAGAAATAGAAATGTGCCATAAGCATCTCTTGATTAATTAAAATTTCATAGCTAGAAGTTTATCTAGTTACAAATACTTCTTTCTTTTTCTTTTTTCTTTTCAGAAATGAAATCTTAATGGAAATTGTAGACACCTATTTTAATTAATTTTGTCAATATCCTTGTGTAGAAACTCACTATCACTGGGGTTATTGATCATTGATTTCTAAGTCCATATGCTGAAAAGAACTTATTACAACACATCAGAAAACACAAAACTACATGACAAAGAAAACAACCAGGACTAATGGTAACAACTTTGACTTCTTTTTCCAGACTGAGGTTTTTCTTCTGTATGAGATAGACTTGCAAGTTCTGACAGGTTTTAACATTCAGATCAATCAGTTTCCTGAGGGCTAGAGCTAACCAGGAAGCAGTTACCAAGGAGAAACTGTGATACCATTTGTCTGTCTGCATGACATCTGTGGGCCTCTGCAGCAGAAAGAGTTGTACAGCACATCGTTATCAGAGGGTTGGACTCAGGTGTCTCCAGAACAGCTTCCCAATGATCCTGGCTGGAAGAGAGGCTGGATGTCAGGACAAGATATTCTGTTGTCAGGTTAGCAATAGCTCACAACTGCAGGTTTTATTAAAGAGCATTACTGAATAGGTGATAAACAAGAATTTTACTTGTTCTGACAAGTCAGTGAGTGAAAGTAAAAGCGCACTGACACACCCTTCTATTGTTCTGTTTGGAATCCTTCCATTGCTTAACAACTCTTTTCAACAAAAGGTGCGAAATTATGAAAATAATATCGCTATCTGAGGACTTGATAACACTCATTTAAACCTCACCTCCAAAAAATCTACTGCAAAAATCCAGGTGAAAATTTCTTTTGTGAGATCTTTAGATCTGCAATCATTATCACAATAATGATACTTCCAGCCTACCCACCTGGAATTCCTGAAAGAACTACCAGTATTTTATGCTGAAAGTCCCTTTTATAGAGATCATTATAACTTACCTATTAATGAACTAATTTAATAGAATTATTCTGCACAGTAAGTCATACCACAGTTACAGCCATATCAAAAGGGCTAACTTCTGTGTCTCTGATTATTTTGCAAAATCCTTAATCTGTGCCTGACAGGTTCACTGTAATTTT
This sequence comes from Sclerurus mexicanus, assembly GCA_013396755.1. Lineage (NCBI taxonomy): Eukaryota > Metazoa > Chordata > Aves > Passeriformes > Furnariidae > Sclerurus > Sclerurus mexicanus. Next base: position 152,025 of record VWZF01003101.1, read on the forward strand.
GCTTCTCCAGGGAAACCTTTATCTCCTGTACAAGTTCAGACTCCCCATTTTCATTATCTGTACGATGTGCTGACATATGATATAACTAGCAACTGCACAGAATGGCAACTCTGAATGGCGGGAGACCGTCTCCCTGTTTATATTACATGAAGGTTGATTTGATGGGCTGCAGCAATTGCCTCTGAGAGCAGACATAAGAGCAGCCTGACTCTTTCAAGTTGACACTTTGCAAATACCATGCAGGGCTTGCCACGGCTGCATGCTTTGTATCAGTTACGCCAGGAGATACAGTAAATGTCAGTCCCCAAAGCTGCACATTACTAAATTAGTCCTAGTGTCAATTGTTATCTGGCAGCGGTCAGTTGCCAAGCCAGCACTGTATTTTCAAGGGCTTGCTGTTTTACAGTGAAAAAACACAGGCCCAAGAGGACTGAGGAACTACAGACGCCGGTGGCTAGAACACATGAGGATTGCCAAGCGGCACTATTTCCTTTTGTGCTGCCTAATAAGGCAACTTGTGTCATTCCCCGGGTGCTTGCTTACAAACAGAGAACCAAATTTGTCCCTCTGTTGTACTCTTCTATAAGCACTGCTGAATGTAACCAGTGGCAGAACCTGATTCGAAGGGCACAACTGCAAAAGCAAATACGGTGTGACACAGCCCAGACAGAAGACATACTTTTCCTGATGAGGAGATTGCTGTAGAGTGCTAAAGCCCCACCTCTGTTGCCTGAAGAACAAAGAGTGTTACAACGTAGGGGTTTCTTATTCTGCACTTTGACTGTTGCTGAAAATAAATTTGTCTGGGAGATGTGCATAAAAGCTCAGTTTATTTTACATTTCATATATACAACATTGTTTGAAGGAGATCATAGAAAAAATATCACTGGCCATGTTTGAATGCTGCTTTCATAACATTTCCTTTCTGAGCATGCAAAGCAGTCCATAAGACTGGAAAAGGAGTACTGCTTCAAATGACTAGTGTTACTAGCAAATATTTCTTAGTTTATGTTTAAACTAACTAAAAATTAATTCAGAGTTACGTCTCATTTATTTGTCTCCATGTTGAGTCTTAATTTCTTCACCACATCTTCATTTTCCCACATTATAGTTAACTATGACTTCAACTTAACAACGGAAGTTAGACAGCTGACTTAAATGACACATTCAGAAGATTTGCCCTCATGTCGTCTTCATTGAACATTTTTACAAGAATGTAAAAACAGTCATAGACTCAGACTCTTCTCACTCAGCATAGTGTAAAATACCTCTTGTAGGCCAGCACAGGATAATCTTTTTTCTGTACTAGGTCTCAGTCTTTATATTTACAATTAGGATTAAGTCCTCAAAATGCGAAGTTTGGAGATTTGTAAAGATATATTCAAACCCTATCTTTAATGCTGAGAATGGGGAGCTGTGTTTTCTATAAAAGTCCTAGCCTTGGCAAAGAATCTTAGAGAAGACTTAGCAGCCAACTAGGAAATCACAGATGTACAATTTCACCCTCTCTGATTTCGACAGAAGATAATGGCTCTTAGAAATTCAAAGCCTCTCTTTAGCCAGTGATCCTGTTCTGATCTCCTCTTCCAGTTTCCCCATTCCCATATATCCTTAGCATCTGTTTCACACAGTAGAGCTGCTGTTAGCAGTGTGCACAGGTCTTCATGTCCAGATCTGGCTTGTGGGTCTGGACCTCCTATGATTGCAAAATAAACGTTGACTATAATTCATATCTATTTTCCTGTCATAGCAAAGAAGAGCAAAAGGCTGGACAAGGAACAGATTTACTGGACTGGGAGAGAGGATCATGAGGCTGTGATACTTGACACAGAGTAATGGCAGGCAGCCTCAGAGCAGCACAGTCCCACCTTCCACCTGGCTGCTGCAGGCAGCTGACTGTAGAGTCTTGAAATGCTGGTCTTCTGGTGGGGGCTGCTTTAATGTGCGCTTGGTGTCTCACTAGCAAAGACAACAAAGACATATGAATCCTATTTCTCTCTTATCTGGTGTAAATCTGAGTTTACTGATGCCAAATGAGCTGCTCTGAATATACATCAGTGCAACTAAGTCATTACAATGAAAGGAAAATGCAGGTAGGTAGCTTTTTTTTTCCCAGAGTATTATAAAATAGCTCATAAAATATCTGACCTAAACAATATCTTTTGAGACATTTATGAAAAATAGAGAACCTTTTGCAGAATAAAAAATCAGAGTGTTACAAATCTTCAGAGACACCCGCTGCCTTCTTTCTGGAACTGTTCCTGCTGCTTTATCTCAGTGCTAGGATTTGTGACTGATACTTGCTAGGGTGCCAAATCTATCATGGGGATACCCTTGTCAGGGAGAGGAGATGGAATTAGTGGTATTATGAGAACTCGTGCCAAGGTACAGATGTCCTAAACAAGGGGAGACTTCAAGAAGTAGCATAGGCAGGCAAATGGCTTTGTCTAACTACACTACCACTCACTTTCTCTCCAGACACATTCTCTTATATGTATTTTGAACTAACAATGCTTTGAAACACTACAAAGTCTCATATTCTTCTGCAACACTATTTAATTTTAAATAGGCTGAAGGAAATAATTTAATTGTATGTAGGCTGAAGGACATCTCTTGACACAAGCACCTACTGACTTAACTTCCTGAAGTTGTCAGGTTTTTCTGAGTTCTTATTGTGCATAAATATGGAAGGAAATGAAAGACTTTGCCCATTGTTGTTGAAGATAAGTGAGTTTTGTAATAAGTATTAGTAGGCAATGGGCCATTATTCCTTCTTACTAATTCTTAAAAGAGAGTAGCATAGCCCTTTTATTATGGCACAGAGATAGGATGGAGGCACTACTCCCACGTCCAACTTCTGTACTTTTATTAGCAGGTTGTACAGCATACTCTTTTCCTCATATTTTTCCAAGCAATGGAGAGAATAGATGTTTAGAAGAGGAAAAAAAAAAAGAAAAAGAAGGATTTTTTTTTCTGCTTATTTCAAACTATCTGGCTCATAATGACCTTCAAAATCTCAATTTCTCACAGATAGGGCTTTTCAGAAAGTTTCAGCATATCTGCAGTGAAACTCAGACTGAATTTTCAGCATAGCATTTTTTGAAAATGGATCTCTGCACAAAGAGATAGGAGAGATGAAGAGGTCCCCTGACCATTCTTGGAGGAGACCAGTTCCACTAATTTCATCTCAAAAATGTAAAACTCCTTTTAGGACCTTACAAAAATTCAGAGATCTGAAAAGAAGCTTACAGATTGCATTTCTGTAAGTTTGTCCTGCACTTATCCTAAGCCTCTAGAAAACTTGCTTCATAATTAATATTTGCTTAATAGGAACTTTCATTAAAGGATTTAAAAACAAGATTTGCAATTATTGAAATATTTGGATTTCTATCATGCCTGTGAGATGATACTGATCTAACTCTGTAATAAGGAAAAAAATGCAAACACAAGGGTTAAAATATTCATGCCATGTCAGAAACCAGGACTTAATGGTAGAGCTTGGAATATAAACCAGACCTCTCAACAGTCAGCACTTCACTTTAGCCACACGTTCACCCTTACATGTACTGGGCAGCCAAAATAGCAGGCAATGTTTCTCGCTGCTTAATTCAGCAGTCACAGCCTGTGGCAGGGAGTAAAGCAGAACTGATTTTGGTGGGCCAGATTCCCTCTCTAGCCATCTAAAGCCACTTACCTCTAGAAGCTATTCTTAATTCATCCTGATGCAGCTAACAGAAGAATCAGACACAGTTAAGCATATTTCAAATAAATTTCTAAAGCCACTATAAACTACCCTTACACCTCATATGTAGGGATTCAGTGACATTGAGAGATGAGCAGAGGTTGACATTTCTGGAGGGGTTTTGGCAAAATTTCAGACATATTGGTTTGTTTCTTCAAATGCACAACTTAAATCAAACCCAGTTTGGTTTTGCAGTTCTCAGCCTATAGCAATATGAAGTCTTTCAACACTTTCCTAGTTTCTCTCCTGACTTCTGATATTATTAAACTAACAAAATAATATCCCATTTCCTCTTTTGATTATTCTTGCCCTGACTAGCACTATGAATGAATAGAACAGGCAAACCCAGGCTCAGCATTACAAATCTACATATTATTTAGGAATATGCACCAAATCAACATGCCAAAGTACACACACAGCAGGAACAGGGAGCAAAGCAACTCCTGCATTGCCAAAATACACATAGCAGCATGCCATTTGTGAGTCATTACCAACATGCATACACAAACATGCAGGAAATTAGCCCTCTTCATTTGCAATGATGCTTTGCTACCAAATTCTTGCACAGACCTGTGGTGGGAATGTGTACTGAAAAAGGCATGTTTCTAGCATAAGAAACCTGTGTACATGTTGAGTGTGTAACAAGACTACTTTCATGAATATATAGTTTGACTTATTTTAACAACCTTTCAGGGTCCAGACACTGATTCAGTGGTCAGTAACAGAAATCCCCACTGATGATGGAAAATACAAAAATCTTCAATTTGAACGTCTCCATACATCAAGAAAAAAATAAAATTCAAGGATCCCAGTGCTTCTTCCCAGTCAGTTTTGAGAGATGCCATGTATTAAATCCTTCTTTCTTCTCCAATACTTCTCTTTAATTTATTTTCATGATTGATACAGAGTAAGTGGCAATCTAACCTTTGAGATACTGGCAATCTAATCCAGTATTTTCATGATTCGTCATCTATGCCAGATCAACACAGTCAGCTGTGAATGTTATATAAGCCTATGAGATAAACTCAATAAATGCTGTCTCAGTTCATGCTATCTAAAAGCTGCCCTAGTTTCAATTATATTGAGTCATTACTAATGGAGACCTTAAAATATCATTTGGAAGGTAAGAAGTGTTGCTTCTATGTTTTCTCTGTTAGTCTCAGAAATTCATTCCTCAGCTTTGAACAATGACTGCATCTCTGACTGGACATAATCTGTCCAGTAAGTATGTATGTAAGTATGTAAGTATGCATTTGAGAAGATTTGGGTTTCCTTCATACAGTTACACTTAGTTTATGGATTATGTTTTGCCATATTTGGACAAAAATACCACAAAAATGACAAAACACTTCTAAGAATTTCCTTTCTTCCTGCCTAACTGCCTTCCTGCCTTCTCTCCTTCCATTTGCATTTGAAAGGTGTCTTTTCACTGCCAAAGTTGCAGTACTTTACTCAAAGGATGAAGCTTCATGAGGAAGAAGACAGGAATGACCAGCAGTTTCTCTGGCCTAATTGTGCTTCACTTCTAAACTTTTTCTTTTATGATGCTGTCTTGGTTTAGGAATGGTATTCCCCAATTTATTGCTCCCACTGAAACACCCCAGATCATACTCTGTTCATTCACTTCCCCTCACCTTCCCCCACACCTGGATGGAGAGCAGAATTGGCACAAAAAGGTAAAGATCACAGGTTGAGATAGAACATTTTATCAGAAACAACAATGAAATAAGAAAACAAACAGTAACAACAACAACATTAGTAAAAGAGTGTACAAGGCAGGCGAATGATTCACACACAATTGCTCACCATGCCAAACCGAGAGCCACCTAACTGCAAACTCCAGCAAACTGAAAAACACCACCACCGTATATCCCACTGTGCATGGGATGGAGTGGTATGGAACAACCCCAGGGTCTTGGCTATGCCACTGCTGGCTGCTGCAAAAGTTAACAAACAGGATAAGGAAATACACGGGGAAAAGTCCAAAGACAGAGACAAAGAACTCTCTTTTTGCCACAGTAGAAACAAAGTGCTTTAACCAGTGATATTTGCAAAGGAGAAATAGATTTGAGGAAAAGTGAAAGAATCTGGCTGTCAAAATCTACAAGATGAAGTTGAGTATCTGCAAATTAAGCTGTTTAAAAAACTGAAAACACAGCACAAACATGCCACCATTTGGAACTTTTTTTTAATAGAAAAGGACTTGCTTCAAGTACTGATTTTTTCAATGAGGGGTTTTCAGTAGGGTGAAGTTCACCACAATTAACATCAACTATTTTAGTGTGTACATCTATATCATAAAAGGCCAACATTGCAAATGTTCCCCCCTCACAACTGAAATTTTTTTCTGGCATCCGGGGATACAATCACCAGAGACCCTTCCCATCACTCAGATTTAGTCTAGTTTTATAAGAAATTCTACAGACAGTACAGGCAGGAGTCCAGCCTAGATGACGATAGCAATCTTTTCCAGACACAGAGGAAGGGAGTCCACAAAGGCAGTGTGAGCCAGAGTCTTTGTTCGTTTGCTAGTCCATACTCAGTGAAGCACATCTTTGCTGCTGTCTCTCTGTGGGTGGAGCAGATCCTTTAGTCCAACCAGTAGGCACCCATACTTTGAGATATCATGCTCAATCCCAAAAGACAACCCAGCCAGAATTTTTAGTTCAGTGAGTGGCTTATTTTAGGCCAGTCTTCTGAGTTTCTACCTCAACAGGTGGCAGTATCTGTCAGATAATTCCCTGTTCCCAGAGGTGAAAAAAAAAAAAAATAAGGGGTAGAAATAGCAGTGAAGAAGCACAGGCACTGAATAATGCAATGTTATGCAAGAAACTAATCTAATGTACTGGAAGCAATTTAGCAGTAACACAAAACCAACATTCATGGGAATTTTTTTAGCAACCCAGAGTTTCATTTAATATAATTTTGGAAGATATTCCTTCTAGAAGGTTCAAAACACATGAAAAATATATGAAATTGACTTAAAGGACTGATTTTATATCCAAAAGATATCATTTAAAAAGCTTGCATATGCTCCATTTTATTGTTTTAACTTGTAAGTAAAGGAGGAATTTGAATCTGTGGAATTATAATTGTTCTGAGAAAAAAGTCTGTTCAGACACTATTTCCCTAATGTATTAAACTTCTTTAGACACTTCAAAGAATTTTAAGTTGTATATCAAGAAATGCCCAAAGATAAATTAAGATTATTCATATTTCACTTTATCTCTGGCCAGAACAGTCCCCTCAGATCCTCAAGTCACTTACAGTGATTTCTGGAGTCAGTTTCTGTTATGCAGGAGATATTGTTCCATTTTAATGTGGAACAGTTTAAAAAGAAGAGCAATCATGTCTCAACCACTCTTTCTCATTGCTAATTGTCTCATTCCGTTTTGGTTTGTTTGGGGGTTTGTTGGGGAGATTTTGTTGGTGGTTTTTTTTTTTAATTGCTCCTTAAATTTCTGAGATTGAGGACTTTTCCATAAGTCAAAGAAAAACCTTGACTATCAATTAATGCTTCGCAATTTCACAATCTGATTTCACAGTACATACAAGTGAAAAATTGTAGACTAAAATTAGACAAGTTCAGGTATTTGAACTTCAAAGGGCACAATATTAAAAACTACACCCAGTGTGGTGGGTTAACTTTTGCTAAGAGCTAAACTTTGAATCAGCCACTCACCCACTCCCCACCTCACCCCTCACATCAGGAGCAGGAGAAAAAATAGAAGAGTAAGCACAAGGGTTGAGATAAAGACAGAGAGATTGCTTAGTGGTTACTCTTGTGGTAAAATAGACTAGACTTGAGTAAAATTAGTGGTGGACTTGGCAGTGCTGTGTTAATGCCTGGATGAGATGATCTTAGAGGCTTTTTCTGACCTAAATGATTCTATGAGTCTGTTTTCCCAGAAGTGGCTGATGGAATCAGCTCTGTCCTCTGGTGGCGCCATTGGAGCCAGTTGGAACCAGCTGGAACCAGCTGTACCTGGCATGTGGCACTCCTGACCCCTCCTCACAGAGACCCCTGCAATCCCAAGTGCATAGGAATTCAGCGTTTTCAAAATGAAAATTATCTGCCCTTCTGTGATTTAAGAACTCAACATAGAGGATTCAATGCCACAACTTTTGGCTGTCCATAGATAGTTGCCTCCATTTTCCCTTCTTGCTTGTAGATATGGGTCTGTGTGTTGTCACAGTATTAAAGCTGGTATTATTTGCACTTGTTCCTACAGCAGTGGCTTTGACTGCACTGCACAAGTAGAATTAGGTCCTAATTCAGCAAAATGTAACTACTCCAGAATGGTAGTTATGTATACGTGTTTAAGCACATTAAAAAAAAATCCCACTAAAATCATAAGGTACGGTGCTGTGTTCAGATGTTGGCCTGATATGGGTCACTAGTTAAAAGAAGGTTGTCCTACTGGTCTAGTAGCTTTAGTTAATAATCCTATTGCTGATTGAAAATAAAGAGGTCTTTTGTCCAGGTGGTTTATGCATCTAAGTTTTCTTCTTTCAGCAGAGTTTTAGAATGCCTCAAGAGGCAAAATCTTCCTCATTTCACTGATGAGTGAAATTCTTCTGGCAAATAAGGGTATAATAGCCACACTTTAACTTTACACAATGCAGAGTTAATACCGTATCAAAAAAAGACTGCTGCGAAGAGTTATAATTTTATTCTTATCACTGCCATTAAGGCATGCAAACTGGGCCTCAATGTGCTCATCAAGGGGCCATTCTAATTATTAGACCTATAACCTTTGAGCAGGAAAGAAGGTAACATAGCAGCATTGACTTGTGAAGATCCAAACCACACAATGACATTTAGCACGGTCATTACTGCAGGCAGACCTGCGGTGCTTGAAATGACTTTCTACTAGACCAACAGTGAAGGGAAACTGTCAGTCACCTAAGCTTGAAGGAAATGGATAGAAAATGAGAAAATCAAGGAGACATAAGATCAATAATAGTGTTTATTTTCTCTTTGGTTCTCTTACTCCTGTTGACACTCATGGGAGATACAAGAGTATATATGTGCATGAATTAAGGTGCAAAAGGTTTCTGGGCCTAATCACACAGAATTACAGAACTGCTGGGTTTAGAAGGCACCTCTGGAGATCCTTAGAGCAGGTTGCACAGAGTAGCATTCATGTTTTGAATATTTCCAGAGAAGGAGACTTCACAGCCTCTTTGGGCAGCCTGTTATCAGACTCAGATAAGTTTTTCCTCATATTCAGGTGGAACTTCCTATGTATTACCTTGTATCCATTGCCCTTTGTCCTGATTCAGCATCACTGAAAAGAGTCTGGCCCATCCTCTTGATGCTTGCCCTTAAATATTTGTATGTGTTAATAAGATCCCCTTTCAGCTGTCTCTTCTCCAGGCTAAACAGGCACTCTCAGCCTATCCTTATAAAAGACGTGCTCCAATCCCATCATCATCTTCATAGCCCTTCTCTGGACCCTCTTCAATAGTTTCTTGTCTTTCTTGAATGGGGGAACCCAGAACTGGACACAGCACTTCAGATGTGGCCTCACTAAGGCTGAGTAGAGCGGTAGGATCACCTCCCTCAACTGGCTGGCAATCCTCTTCTTAACACAACCCAGGACACCTTTGGCCTTCTTGGCCACTAGAACCACAAGGACAAGCTGTGCTGGCTCATGGACATCTTGCTGTCCACCAGGACCCCTCGGTCCTTCTCCACAGAGCTGCTTTCTAGCTGATCAGTCCACAGCATGTACTAAGATTATTATTCCCCAGGTGCAGGACCCTGCATTTGCCTTTGCTGAACTTCATTAGGTACTTTTCAGTTCAAATCCCCAGTCTCTCCAGGCCTTGCTGAATGGTGGCACCGCCTTCTGATGTATCAGCCACTCCCCTCTGTTTTGTATCACCAGCAAATTTACTGAAGTGCACTCACTCCCTTCCAACTGGACCCGGTACTGGCACCTGGGGAACACCACTAGCTGCTGGTCTCTAACTATGCTCCACACCTCTGGTCACAACCTAGTCTTCCTTTTGCTAGCAATGCACTTGAAGAAGCCCATCTTCTTGTCCTTGATTTCACCTGCTAAATTTAATTCTTAATGGACCTAAGCCTTCCTTGTTGCATCCTTCCATACTCTGACGATGTTCCTATATTCCTCCCAAGTGGCCTGTCCTTTTTCCCATGTTCCATAAACTTCCTTCTTCTGTCTCAGTTTTGCCAGAAGCTCCTTTGCCAGAAGATCTGCTCCTTTTGCTTGATTTCTTACTCATAAAATACGCACCTTGCACTAGGAGGAAGGGTTTTGAATGTTACCAGCTTTCTTGGGTCCCTCTTCCCTCCAGGGTTTTATCCCATGGTACTTTATCAAGCAGCTTCCCAAGGAGGCCAAAGTCTGCTCTCCAGAAATTTAGGGAAGCAGGAGCTTGCTGCATTACCCCCTTGCTGCCATAAGGATCTCAAACTCTATCATTTCATAGTCACTGCAGCCAAGGCTGCCCTCGAGCTTCACATCACCCACCAGCCCCTCCTTGTTGGTGAGAACAGGGTCCACCATAGCACCTCTCCTTGTTGGATTCTCTATCACTTGGAGAAGGACATTTTCATCATCATGTCTCCTGGATTTCTTATTCCCTGCTGTGCTGTCCCTCCAACAGACATCGTGGTGGTTGAAGTCATCCATGAGGACCAGAGTTTATGAATGTGAGGCTGCTCCTATCTGTCTGTAGAGGGCTGCCACCAATTCGTCAGGTGCTTTTAAACTGTGCACAAACAAAAATTTACCAGAAGAATAGACAAGAGCAACCACAGGCCTCCCCTACATGTATCTAGGGCACATAGTCCCTGAGATTTCCTCGGCAGCTTGAGTCATTGCTGCATTACCTCTTAATCATGAAACATCCCTTTCACATTGCATTGGTGTTGCAGTCCATGAACCGAGGAGAATCAGGAAGAAAAATCAGATTTATCTGATTAAAGGAGTCGTACATATTGCAAGTTTTTAAATGTATACCAGTTTTTGTCCTAACGAGAATATTCAAAATAAACTTGAGAACTTGTACTGCAAAGTATTTCTCACTGTTTTGATTATAAAGGGAGCTCAAAGATGTTGCCTCTGATGTAGATCCATATGTTTTGTCAGATTAATATCAGAATTTAAAATGGTTAAATGTGTCTCATATGAGACTAAGGGCTCTTACCACTTCAGATACCAGCTCTAAACTCTAATCATTTATGTTTTACTGCCATAAAAAAAAGTTACAGCTACATACTTAAAAATTACTATAGTTTTTTACTAATTTTGAAATGACCAAAGAAAATAATGATTCAGGAGAGGCCAGAAATTATAAAAATCTCATTTAAAGGTTATTACTTGGGAATATCATATAACTAAAGTCAGGACTTACTAGTTACTGAACAAGAATTAGCTACTGAACAGGAATAAAATTTGCTAAGCAGGAGCAGTGATATGGAAGAGAAAATAAATATAAAATTCACAATGGCTTAAAGAAAGTTTACAAAGTGGAGAGGAAAATGAAAAAGAAGGATAGATTAATAACAGTCTTGTAGTACATTATTTTCCAACCATTTCTGTCTATAGTTTTGCACAGATTCCCTATTTAGGCTTCAGTCCCACAGATAGATGTGAGAATAAGAGTTGACTCAACATGAATGCATTTATGTTTACACTTCATTACAGCTTCAGGATCTGAAGAAGTGGGAGTGACCTACTTCTCACTGTTTGTAAATAGTTGAGGTTTGTGAGTGGTAAGACTCAAAGGGAAAATGTGTGTTTACATGGATGGCAAGAGCCAGGACAGTTAATGCAGTTATTGAAATCACAGCAAATTACTTCTTCAGAGTCTTATCTAATCTCTAACATTAATTAGGAGGCTTTAATACAGCACATACAATATGCTGTCTGTAATTGTCTTGGAGTGTGCTTAGAAGCAATTGCCTTCAGAGACAGGAGTTTTGGTCAAATGACTCAATGCCTGATCAGGTATTGTAATTTTAGGGACCTAATCACCTACAGTACTTTTACCCACGTTTTAAAAGGTGCTGATGTCTTGCAATTACCATTGAAATCAGAAGATTTGGTATTTGGAGAGTCCATGCCATATCACACTAAATCAATGCTAAGAAATAAGATGACACATTCAAAACTCAGGAATGTACTTTACTGTGTAGTCAACAAAAGTCATGTTCAACTGGGGAAGATCTTCAGTGGGTTATCCATATTCCAATACCTTTCAAAACTTCCTTTTGGGAAGAAGAGTTGGCAGTGTACTGCATCTGCATAACATGTTGCTTAACACCGTAAATCAATTGCGGAAATTATGTCCTATCCTAATATCCTAACATCCCTTGTATCAGCTGCCCCATTTACAAGTTTTCTCCCAGAGCTGGGAAAATAGTCCTCCCTTGTCGTGTTGTCTCACCACCTCCAAGATGTTCAACTCAGCAGGCAGGTGATGTAGAGGAGAGAATGGAGTGGGAGCCTGAGCATGTGTTAACACTGTGTGTAGCTATAGATCTGACACATTCCCTCTCAGAATTTCTCTACTTACCCACACTCTTCCCTAGAAATGTTAAAATCCACACTGCTTCAACATAGAGAAGTACAAATGAGAAATACAATCATATTCCCAGCTTCACAACATCAAGTGTAAGTACCATCTAGTGAAAGGATGTTCCCTAGGCAGAGTCCTCCTTTGAACTCTCATGTCTACATAGATTTACTTTCTGGTAGTCAGGATTTTTGTCTTCAGGACTGATCAAAACCATATTTTTGTTAGCATAAAAGGTAAGAAATGCATTTAGAAACCAGTAACAAAGTTAATATCTTGCCATCAAATTTGCACTAGAAGTGCAAAGTGCACCCTCTTGAAGTGCTGTGCCACCACTCAACATATTAGTATTTTGTAGGTAAGTTTACCTCTGAGAAATGAGCATCTTCCTGAGATTTTACACATTACTTCCTTTAACATTGAGTTCTCTTGACAATGAAAACTGAGTGGAAAGTCCTTCTGTTTATGCTTCAAAATAATCATATTTACAGAGGTGATGTGATACTTTATTGCAAGGCCACATTTTTAGATTTGAAGCTAAAAAAATCTTTCCTAGATGGGATGTTAAGTTTGATATCCCCTTACAGAAGTCAAATTCTTCCCATGTCCTCCCACACATAGTCTTCTTCACACCCACACGGGTATGTGACATGTACCCACACTCACTCAGCTTAGCAGTGCCAACATGCACCCTATTACCTCCTTCAATTTCTACATTTTTAACATTTTTTGCACCTTCACAGAAGGACTTGACTGTTTTTCAAACACCAAAATAGCTTTAACGTGGTGGGTTAGTGTGCATTCTTGTTAGGATTCAACTGCAGTGCATGGCACTTTCTGCAGACCCAGATACTAAAGAAACATAATTGAAATAAATAAAATGAAAGAATTTTTATTTATAAAGTACAATTCTGTAAACTTGGCTGGATGTTATATAATTAAAATGTTTCTAAACTCCTGAGTGGTTTTTTTTCTTGTCCCTTCTAGCTGCATTGTTGGTACTTCTACTCTGGACAGATTTAACCTGTTCATCTGTGTTTCTCTAAAGCTTTAAATGCAACCTCAGAGTGAGGTTTTCCATAATGCTCTCATTTAGAGCAGATTCCATATAAGATCTGATGCCTTTCACGACTTTTGACTGATGACTATTTGTACCATAACAATTAACTCACCAGCTGCATGTCCTACCATTTTTATTTTGTACCAGTAGACAGAAAGGTGCAGATTCTCAAAGGTGTTTGAGGTTTTATATTTCACTGCATTAATGAAGCTGGCAGTTCCTATGTATATCACTTCATCTAGCTGAAGTGACCAAGTGCATGTTACACTGGCTTCAAGGGTACGGAAATGACCTCATTTGAATGTATATGTCTGCTGTGCTCCTTGATCTATGAGGAAATACTGAAGAAAATATAAATATGCCTGCAGTGTCTGATGTCAGCCATGATCTGCTCTCCCTGATTTAGATTTCTATATTTCATTTGAATTCACACTGCATTAACCATATGTGCGGAGTGCATTATGTGAGGATTTAGGTGTTGCTTATCTTTCCTTTTTTTAGCAGTACAGTAATCCAATATTTTATATCACTGGTTTCTCTCCTTCATTGTGCTTGTTCCAAATGCATGTGGATGTGGAAAGCTGAACAATCGGTCAGTGCCTGTATTGGCATTTGTGTCTCAGAACACAGACTCAACATATTTCTTAAGAAAATGGAGGCAGAGATAGGAAACACCAGAGTGTTCCTATAGAGAGAAGAAAACCAGAAGGAAATAGGGCATTATACAATTCGGCGAGTGACATGAAATCATTTCAAAATTCTTTTATCAATTCTTTTTCCCTCCTTCACAGGGAAAATAATTGTTTTATATTAACTACTTTCATTGTATTTCCTGCTAGATTGCACGTAAAGATTTGAAGTAAAACAACAGTGGACAATTAAGTTCTGAAGCAAAGCTGGCTTTAGTATTATTGGGAAAATATACTCTTATGTCCATGTGGGTCTACTCCAATACTTCTTGAAATTCACCACTATTTAACTTTCACTAAGAAAAAGGAGATGGCAAAAATTATGACTATTTAAACAGTCCCATATCCATGTCCTTCTATGAGGATTTCTTCTTTGTTTACTTTAAATATTTTTGTGTGTCGCACAGTATAAAAAAAAATCTAAGATAAAATAGAATTATTTTAATGTTGTTTAAACAGAAGGCTTTGAAAGAAATAAAACAGCTTGTACTACTTCTTTCAAAAAGAAATGAAATTGTCAGGGTTTGTGCCGATTCTGAGCACAGCCAAGTTTTGAAATCATTAAATACAGCATTCCTACTCCTGGTACTGGATTTGTAATGAATTTCAGCTTGATTCTGCTTTTGTTGCTGCTGACCACAGAGGGCTATGTTGACCTCAACCTAATACCCTTTAGCAAATTCTTCCACTGCAATATTTCTCCCTTTAACTTGGTAAATTCAAGTTCCTGCTCATTACTGCTCAGTTATTCTTTTGGCTGAGCATTACATAGAAACTTGGAGAAAAGACTCTTTTAATTCTTTTATTCCTCTTTTCAGTCAGATGGCCACCTCAAAGCAATCTGTTTTGATGAAAAACAGAGTTGCTTTTAAGATATGAGATTTTCTTTTTTTCCACTCCCATAATTTTTGATGGCACCTGGGGTAGGGAGGCCTGTTGCCTGCAAGAAAGAATGTTATATATGTGGTGCTTGTGAGAGAGGCAGCACACAGGAATGGAATGTGGAAAATTGTCTTGTCTTGCTTTTCCTTTTCCCGTTTACTTTTGCCTGTTTGTGTCTACAGCCCTTTCCTTCCCTCAGTTTTTTAGTGGGGTTTGGGGTTTTTTCTTCGTTTTTTATCTTCTTTCTTTCCAACTTTTTAGAGGAACTTTTAGGAAAGCTAGCTCAATTTATGCTAGCAATTATCCCAGAGGGGCAGGGACTAATTGCTCTAATTATTACTTGGGGTCATATGGGGAGATTTAAAGCCTGAGGCTGACTATAAAGGAGCAGGTTGAATTTGAGAGGCAGTTGATAAATTCTGGTGTTGCAATGTTCTTAACTACTAGGAGAAAACCTGATAGAACAGGTGGAGCAAATGGAACATAAATGTGTTTCTGTTTTTATTCACCTGATTTTTCTATAGGAAAATAGGCTGATGAGACATGGTTGCAAAGAGATTCTACTTTGTTTAGAGAATTCATTTTAAGAGTAAGCCTGCCTCATAAGAACATCAATATACAGAATGTATGAAAGCACTAGCTTTCATCACTGTAGCAGGGTGATTTGGCTCACTTAAGAAGAATGAATTGTAAGATCAGGATCAAACCCAGAAACGAGTAATAAAAGTAATCTAAATGTCCAAAATAGGGATCAGTAGTTACCAAAGTGAAAATTCAGTCATTCATGTAAGATATTTGCTAGAGTTCAGCAGTCATGTCGAACACTGAAAATTTGCTTTGATAAAGTTTCAATACCTTTAGGTTCTTAAACCTTTCCAAAATCTTTGTAGAAGGAAAGCCTTTCTAAATGTTGGTACAATATCTAGTAAAAATGAAAACCTTTTTGAAGACTCTTGTGGCCATTTTATCATTAACAAAAATACTCATAATCAGTACAGGCTTGAAATAAGTCCTTTGATGGGTCCTTGTTCACCCTTCGGGAGTAAAACCTCAACAAAGTCTCTAACATTTAAAGAAAAAAAAAAGGTGAAAAAAAAAAGGTGGGGGTGGAAGAAAGACCCACAGAAATAAAGCAGATAAGACCTTGTTTTAGTTATTTCTGTTTGGACATGATTTTTCTTTCTTGTCTGGACAAGGTCTAAAGTTAGGTTTACACCAGTTTTGATTAATAGATTAAAACACATCCTGGTTTTCCTGCCAGAGTTTTCCCGTGTATTAAGTGACAGAATGCACCCTGACATGGGAATAAGTTGCATATGTGAAATGGGAAAGAAAATTTATCTTCCATTTTCTAATCCCTACTGTAAATCTTGTAAGCACATGTACTCACCAGGACTTTTTTTTTTTATATTAAGAGATAAATACGACTTAGCTGGTACTAGCAGGTACCAGTAAACATAGCTTAGTTTACAGTCTTCTCATTCATTAATAACTGACTTTAATGGTGGGCAGTGGGCATGAGATTCTAATGGGAAGGCAGATTGCCTGGTCTTGTCAAGGTTTAGGAAATGAGTGAGAATTTAGTCAAAAGTGTAACAGAAAAGCTGTTATGTAGGTTATGTATAATCACCAGGCTCTGTGAGGTGTTGATGTAGATTATCTCAAGCCTTCACCTCACATAAAATGGTGCTCACACTTTTAATAAGGAGACTTGATTAAAATGCCATAAACACGTAGTTCTGTAGGAAAACAGAGGCTAAAGCAGCAGGAGGCATTAGAAGCAGCCAATAGAAGACTATGGGGGTGTTTTCTAAAGGTTAGAAGAAATAATTCCTGAGTAATTCTGTCTTCCCTATACTCATGGAGAGGATATTTTAATATTTTAACATTTCATTTGAAACAGGCAAAAAACCAAAACAACAACCAAACAAGACAACATCTGTCAGAAATGCAAGTGACAATTTCCTGTCAACAAAACATTCTCTGAATTTTCACGCTTGGAGTCTTGGAGACTGGTGATGTTTGAAAATAGTCTCACTCAGACTTTTTGTTTGCTTTCAAGGGTCATAGAAAAGGAGGCAGAAAGGGACATGACAGTCATCTTTTCAATTTTCCTCTCCCTATCCAAAACTGAGAGGTACTGCAGCTACAACAGCCCTGACAGGGACTTGCAAGAGCAGCTGCTACATTGAGGCAGGAGAGTCCAAACAAGAACTTTGCAGCTTTCAGTAAAACCAGATGAGGCTCACCTGCTATGTAAGCACAAACAGAACACATGCTTGCTCCAGCCCTGGCCCACGAAGACACAGAGCATTGAGCATCCTGTGCATCTGGAACAGCCTTTGAGGGAGATTTTACTGGCTGTTCCATTTGTACACACAACAAGCCCTTCAAAGCACAAATACTCTTACAGTGACTTGAAAAAAGTAGTCTCTGCCTTCCCTAAGTATCTCATAGATCCAGGAAAAGTGGAGGATGGACAGCCAAGCCCATGATTTAATGTTAGACGACCTTTGGTTGTACGATTTCTTGCCACTTTAGAGTTGGATAACGGACAAGTGTATGACCTGCCAAACCTGCTGGAGATGTGCTCTCAGCAACAAAAACTTTTCTCATATGAGTTACAGAGATACTAACAGTAATTTATAAGCACATAATTCCACCCATCAGAAAAATATGTTGTGTTGCCAGCATAGTGTGACCTGCCACACAGAAAATTCTGGTTGGACTTAAGGACAGGGTGCACAGTAGCCTCAAAGTTAGTAAATTTCCAGAGAAAATTAAATTGTGTAAGGTTTAGATGAAGAGCCCATAAACACAAAACAGTACTAATACATTCCAGCTGGTTCGAGAATGCAGGCTGAGTGCACACAATAACAGGATAATTTTATTTTGAGATAAGTTTCACTCCAGCCTTTACCACAGATTTATGTGGGTTTGGCATATATGCTCCTAACTGTACTTTTAACTTCAAAAGTGGATAATGATCAATTATAGGAACCCATACTGCTGTGAGGAGACAGGGACAAAGGGTTGGGGGCCATGTACTGAGCAGTCCTGGCTTCAGCAGCCAGCATCAGTGGCAGTCACAAGCACTATGCTCTGCCTCTGTGGGCTGAACCTGGGACACAGAAGAGACTAGTGAAAAAGTCCGCAAGCCCATGGATCTTTATTAACGTGGAGCTTATGTAAATTGCACGTTAAATAGGTTACAATACTTCCACTTGGCAAGAAGAGAGCCAACCATCTGGACTGATGTGATTAGCAGTGTTCATTCTAATATTCTTTGACTAAAAAGCACATCGTTTTCTGGAAACAGATATACATGAGACAAAAATTGAGGATTTCTTTAAGCTGTATTAATAGTGGAAGTTGTGCTGTGTAATTCCAATTCATTTGGGTAATGAGGTGTACTAATTTTTAGACTCAGTCCAGTTTAGACACACAGCATGCATATGCCCTGTAATAGGAGTGTTTATTAATTATATTTAATTGTCATCATTTTTCCTAATGATAGTTGTGTTCACCCCTGTTCAATTTGTTTCTAAAATGGCGATTAGTGAGAACGGGGTTGAATAGGCAGCTGAAACTAAGGAACCATGGGTGTCTGCAGGAGAAAAATCAGCCTTTAGCAAGCCAGCCATCAACACAGTCATCTGGGGCCATCATGCTCCAGTGGTTGGGAAACGAAAGCTTGTCCAAACCCATTGCTGCTCTCCTGGTGGCAAGTAGGCTGGTCATACAGACAAGCTGAGTGCCTTTCATATATGGATGTCTGCATCATGAGCACAGGCTTAATTAGAATTTTTCAATTAGCTGATTGAACATTTTTAGGGGGTTAAGTAGTGGCAACCTCCACAGCACTTGCAGGAGGGGCATTAGGGCTTATAGGCCTTAAAACATCACCAGTAGGTGGAGAACAAGCGACATGAATCGTACACATGAGGATATGTGCACTCCATCTTGGGACATTGCTGTGACATGCAGAGTTGCGTTTTGTCACCAGGATACCAGTTGCATAGTCCTTTTCAGTTGCAACTTTGCCTGTGGTTGCAAACTGAGCTTCTGGGTTAGCACTAGAAACAGAATCACCATGATGACTGTTCGTGAAGTTGTAGCTTGTACGTTTGAAAGAGCTGCATTAGAGCCGTGCTAGCCTCCACACATGCTAATGCCCGTTTGTAGTGGTTTTATATGTAAATGCATATGTGCACCATGTATGTTATGTCCAAGGTAGTATTTCCAAGTTCAAGAAGACAGGAAATTATTGGCAGTATTCATATAATATTCTGGCAAGTGCAAGTACCTTGAATTCTGTGTATGTCAGAGGAGAGCTGACAAATGCTCCATGCATCTAATACGTCTCTGCAAATTCACTTGCATTTTTCTTTTATATTGTGATATAGTGAGAAATAGTTCCCAATTTCAGGAGATAAAACTGTGGCAAAGGGCAGATGTGAAGGCTCTTTGTTGCAGTCCTCTCTTTCTTAGTGCTGGACTTCATAAACTCAATACATACATGAATACAATGATGAACAATTTAATTGCACATCAACCTATGGGAGAAAACTGTCTTGAAATCCAGCTAGTTCTGTTGAGGTTTTTTTTGAAGTAGCAAACATTTCCCTGCCAAGACAACTGACACAGGTCACATCAAGGCCTCTCCAATTCTGAGCCCATATGAAGTCTCCACATATTACTTTCTTTTCTCTTTTTTTTTTTCAGCCATGTGTTTCTGGAAGATTAAACTCATTAAAAAGGAGAAGTGCTGTAGACTACTTTCATTTTGTGTAAGGCTGGGTATTGTTTCCTGTTCCTCCTCCTGTGGCAAAATGCGGTATCTGTGATCATCCCGGACTGCATATTCCTATGTTGCAACTCATTCCCCTTTGGCTTTCTGGGTGTCTTCTATGACCCTGGAAAGGGTGCTGCATCTTGTGGAGCTGCAGATTTTCTTTGAAGGGGCCTTCTTCCTGAGAGAAATTCCTGGAGCTTCCAGGAATGTATGTATATACGAACCACGTCGTATCTGAAGACTAATACCTAGAACATGTCAGATAGAGAGATAAATAATTTTTAGTGAAAAGACATATTTTACTGCAAAGGTTTCAAAAGGGTTTGAAAACAGATCTTGTCCTTCTGACCCGGTGTGACACAGTATCTGTCCCTGGCATGTTCAGTCAGAGACGCCAGCCAGGACAAAGGACCACTTGTGCCAACATGGCATAATTGTGTCTTCCTTTGTAGATCAATGCTTGCATATCTCTTGCCAACCTTGACTAGATATACATCATTTTTCAACTGTTCCACAAGCACTTTGAGTCAGAAAGATGATGGGTTGAAGTAGAACAAGCAATGGCATTTTGGCAATTGAAATGTACTCCCATCTTTGCTCCTCAGTCAGCAGCATCTTGTTAACTGTATTCATGATGACTTGTTTCATATTCCAGTTGGGACGTCTAGTCCCTTTGTTACAGCCTTTTGCTGGAGTCTGAGACCACATGCCTTATCATATGCAATTGGGAAGCTGCCACATATATCACCCACCAAAAGCTTGGTGCCCCTGGGAGAGCTCCAGAAACACTGTACACCCATGCTACCAAAAGCCTGCAGCACCCTCCTAAAAGAGCAGCTCCACATTTCAGGAAGTAACACATTACAGAATGATTCTTCCATTAAGATTTATGCTTAAAATAGAGGAGCCACAACCCTGTGCATCAGCAGAGTTTTCATCAGCTGATTAAGCATGACAGATGAAGCAGGCTTCTGACCTTTCTGAGGCAGAGGGGGGAAAGGGAAAAAAGAGAAATGGCCTCTCTTTCACCTCCATATTCAATTGTGCACTTCCTCAAACAAATAGAAAGACACTCTTGCAGCTGAACAAGAGGCCATGCAGTTAGCCACGGGCCCCTGAAGTTGTTCAATCAAGAAGGAACACGATACTTTGTGATTTGCCTGTTCATTGCTCCCGGGGTGGGCCGTTGCTCCTAAGTGAAGAATAATAGCTGTCAATTACATTCAGATCACAGTAAGGGCCCTGGCATTCTTAGGCAACCTGTTATTAAATTGTTAACTTTCTGATGTCTACCTTATTACTTAAAACACACATACCAGACTGACTTTAAATATACACACTGAAACCAGTAATAAATCTTTCCTAACACTAGGAACTTAGAGCAATCAAAAACATAGGATGTATGCTCAGCCTGTAACTTTTAATTATTTTTTTAATTTTGTGAAGAGTTTTGCATGTGTAAGTTGCTTTCAGCAAAGTCACATCATATACTCTACAAAATTATTTTGTCATGGAAGTCTCCCAAATCAGGACATGACTGTTTTAGAGGATAGGAACTAATATTTGGGGAGAAGGAATTGTTCTGATTTATTACAAATATTTAAAAAAAAAAAAGCTAAAGGATTGAAAGCACAAAACAAATACATTTTGTATATAATTTTTTAAATTTTTTGGTCTACAGTAGCATTTAAAGAGTTGGATAGACATTGGTGCACTTGTGACAGCACATGTAGCACAGCTCATCATTACCAGATTTGCCTTCATTTCTTAGAATAATTTGGTCACAATCCTGTTATTTAAGCTTTGTTAAATATGTTAGCTGATATATTTTTTTTTACAAGCTATACTCTAGTTCAAGTAGAAATTAACTCAGGGATATCCTGTGTCAAAAGTTATGAAGTAAATTACTCCAGATTATTACAGTAATTTCTTCAGAGTTTGCAGTATAAAAATATCTGAAAATATGTCTTTTTCTTACATTTAGAGAAGCAGTACTTAATTAGAATTATATATTACTGGTTAATTAGAGTTTTATATTACTGCAAAGTGAAATATTAATCTATCTTACAGCCTTCCTGGTTTTATACTTGAAAAATTACTAAATGTTTAAAAATAGATATTGCAGTCTTTGTCAGGTCACCTTCTTTCTTACTTGCATGCAGAAGAGCAATCTACATACATTGTTGCTGATTTTAGTGTGGATTCAAAGGTGTTTTGCAAAAGACTGATGATATAGGCATGCATTCTGAAATTTTACATGAAATGAAAATAAGAATAAAAAAAATACTGTTGCTTAGACTGAAAATGCTCACTTCTATAGGTTTCTTAATCCCTTGTGAACTCTATAGCCTAAATCCAGCTATGTGAAAACTTTTGAGTTCACCAGCTTGTTCCTAGGCAGGAGCAGCTTCTCTGGTGGAAAGTACCCACTAAATTCTCTGATCACCCTGGAGGGGAGTTAAACCCTCAGAAAGAGAAAAACTGCTCACAGAAAATTTTAACAACAGAAGGCAGAAACTTTGATTCAAACTTTGAAGTCCTAGGGTACTGGCATAGAATGAAGCAGGAAAACAACATGTTCACGCTGGCTCATGAATTACCTTTTACTAATTCCCAAATCAATGTGTTTTTTAGTCACAATGTGCTTTTCAGAGCAGGGATTTGAACAAAAATCCCTTACCTCATGCTTCATTTTCCTTCCCTTCTGTTCTCCACCAAAGGACTTTATAAGCTCCCTGATCATCCCAAAGGGGAATGAAAAATACAGAAATATGTCTGTAGAGTTTTACTAGAACAGAACAACAGCTCTACATTCAATTTTAGGCAGATGGCAATCTGGAATTGTTCATCTACGTGAAGGCTTCTATCTGATACAGCTGGATTAGGAGTGTAGTTATTTTGAGCCTTTCTGGAGGCAACGGAAAAAGTCACCAGCAGAAGGGAATACTTGCAAGTGCCTATACCTCTTCCACGCTTGCATTGATTCAACACAGGGAGGAGAGCATGCAATTAGATTTGTACTTTCATTAGGGGATCCTTTTTTCCCCCATCTCAGGACAGTTCAGCCCTCACTCTACTTCATCATTCTCTCTGAAGAACCAATGTCATCTACTATTTATCTAGTGGGAAAGTAAGCACTTGGCTAGCCAAGTAAACACAATACATTTACTCTTTGCCAGCCAATGTCAAGATCTATTAAAAAATACAATAATTCAGGTAAATATTTTCAGATGGTTTTTATGTGTGCTGGTTTATTCTGTTAAGTAGAGTTTAATCAGGCTGACTGTTTCATTTTTAAATGCAATAAATTAATCTTGAATAGTCACAAAGTACACGTAATTGTTGCCAGGTCTGCAACTGACAAATAGAAATGGGAATTTTTCTTCTGTGGAACATTTATCTACCTGTGATGGATGCAAATTACAAAAATTGTTCTTTAATGGAATGGAAATGGCATTATTTTAAAAATTCAAAATACAGTGTAACAATATTACTTTACTGAGATGTTTACGTTCAGTTTATTGAACTGAATCATCATGTTTTATTTTGGCTCCATTTAAGAATTTGTATTACCTGGACTAGTTACTGTAGTATCCGGTATTCTTCATGTTCTATTTTCTGACATGAATCTCTAGATATTCCAAGATATCTGAAACAAAACTTTGAGGGGGCAACTTGGCAGATCAATTAACATAAACAAAAGCAAAACCTGGCCAGAATTAAATGTTGTAGTTCCAACTCAGATTGCTTAATCCCAAAATGTTTTGTTAGTATTCCCTGATAAGAATCCCAAAATCTTTGCAAAGTCCAAATCTCCTTAGAAGATTTTCTGTCTGTCCTGTATGTAAATCTGAGGCTAGGAAGAGATTCAAGGAGAAAGTGAAGTTACCAGGACAGCATTTTACTAACCTTTTAGTCACCTTATTAGCAAAAGAAACAGACTGAATGCTTAGCTTTAAAACTCATATTGTGCAGGGATTCACCCAGGGTTGCCTTCTTGTTTTTTCCCAGTGATCAGAGTTTTGGAGTGTTAGAGGTTTTAAGGTACTCTCACCAAAGCCTGTTGTTCACAGGGGTCTCAAGTATTGACTGATGATTTTACTGTCCAGGAAGGACAAAGGTCAGAGTCACAGTTGGAGGCTTAGCCTCTGACAATGCTTTTGTGATGGTGTGGGAATGGGCTGACCAGAGAAAATAGTACATTGTGTTTGTGTCTATTCTTAACAAAAACAAAACAAAACAAAACAAAAAAAAAAAGAAAAAAAGAAAAAGTTGTCTTGTAAGGCTGTTTCAGATGTTTGTAAAATAAGACATGAATTGATTGTTTTGAAAAAAAAATTGCATGATCAGAAGCAACTTGAATTCATGAAGACGCTTCTGGTACAGAAATATTCTCCACAGTGTAACTTTGCTCCTCCTCATAGCTGTGACAACCCAAAGTAGAAGATCACCTTGCTCCTATCTTTCTTTAGGGAGACACAAAAGAATAGAGAACATTCCTAGACTGTGTAGGCCCTCATGTTAAATGTTTTTTCTTCTTTTAGCAAGAAACATTCCAACTTCACTAAGCAGTCTCATAAACACTGTTAGTGTTTAAAACAAAAGCTTTCCACTCTGAAAGAAGTATCTCCTACCATCTTCCCATCAGAGAGAGAGCCCATCCCTTCCTGCTAGGACACCCAATGAACTTTCCTTGCCTGATCTTCAGTGTCAGAACAGAGAGGAATAAAGAATTTCTCAAAACAGGACACAGGTGATTCCTTCTTGCTTACACCAGTTCACATCTGCACCATCATGTGAAATCACGTACATTCACAATCTGATCTGCGTTGCATCTCAGTAGCAATGAAATGGTCTTTCCCTCTCCTCTTCCGCTCATATGAAGCACCAAAAAGAGCTGAACACACATTCTGTGTCCTGGGAACCTCTTCACAGAGTTTGACTGTTATTGTGGTACTTTGCAGCTCAAGTATCTCATGCATTATCAGCCTGAAAGGATGTTTAAGTTCTGAATGTTTAAGGCCCAAAATCCAGAAGATTTGATTTTTTCCCTATTCAACTGCAGTCTTCATACGTGACATTAGACAAACCATGGACCCTTTCTTTACTCTGGTTTGCAGTCTAGGAAAGGAGATATTTGTACTTGCTCCACTCAGAGAATTTAAGGATTGTGAGGCACTCATGCACTACAGCAACAGAGTGCACACCAACTCCTAACTCATGCATTTAGGGAGATAGATGTTCCCCCATTTTATCTAGGTTGACCAGAGACCCTGGTTCTCCATTAACACAATCAGAACAGGCTAAGATAGAGCTGGGTTGTACATGAGGTTCTTTAGTGGTTCTGGAAATCACAAAGAGCTACTTCATATATACCCATTCCAGACAAACTTCAGGAAGCTATTTTGATGCAAGTCAATGAAATTTATCTAATCAATAAACCTTTGCATTCATAATTATTTCTTCTAGTAAGCTACAGATATTAGACAAAATTAATCTGAAAGAAGCAGTGTTTGTTCCGTCAGAATTCTCTGTTTAATATACACTCAAACCCAGGGAGAAAAAAGCAATCCTTATATTGCCTACCAGGTACAAAAACAGGAAAGTTTGAATGCAAACAAGAACATTTGTTATCAGTTAACGACTGTAACTATTTGCTGTTCGTCACTCTTCTGCCTCTCATGGAAGTTTCAGGCATATGATGAGAGAGTCAAAACTGCTCCAGAAACTTTAGCGATCTGTCACATACTGTAAGTGTGAACAGTTGAAATGATCAATGTTTGAACATGCCATGTGATGGTAATTGACACAACAAGGAAAGCTTATACCCATACTGAATAATTGAGAATAATCAATATATTGGCAGGACTGATTCACTGCTGCTCCACAAACAAGAAAAAAGCCATATTCCTTGAATCATTTATTTGCCATGAGTAGTTCTGTCATATCAAACTGCAATGCTGCAATAGCACTTTATAAATGAGCATTGATTTCCATCAAGCATTTAGTAAAAGTTTACAGAACAGTTAGGCTGCTGACATGTGTTGCTTCAGAAACAAAACCAAATGCCTATTTTTCAGACCGCACTCACAAGTCTCATCTTTTAGCTGGAACAGTGGAAGTAGGTATAGAAGCAACGTGCCAAAGAGCAGCATTTTTTAAGGCACTATGGGAGACTGGTGTAACTAGGCAGCCTGTATGGCTATCTCTAAAGCTGTATTTTCTTAATTTATTACAAGTTCAGAGGAGATGACTAGCACATTTCACTAAATTGCATGTTAAAATATATAGTTTGCCATACATAATACAGCTATTTGACAGAATATATTCATTATAAAACACAAGCCTGCCTATGATTTCCTTACTTTCAGGTGTTCTGTTTTTCCTCCTTGCTGACCATTTTGACATTTCTGTCTGCTTTCTTCAGATTAAACATCACATGTAATCTCACAAGCAGTGTTTGGTAAACTATCTTTTATGTATGTTTTTCATGGATAGATCACTGATTAAACAATTTGTTGTAAAGGTAGCTCATTTCCCCTCTTCCTTTGCACTGATGTATTCAGCACAATTCGTTTCTTAATCACTGTTGTCATTTATCTTTTCGTTTTACCTTGTCACCTACTTAATTCCACTAGAGGCATTTCTAACATCTCTGTCTAATAATCTCCGCTAACAATGCAGAACACTATTAGCATAATAAGCATTTCCCATCTGCACAAATGACACTCCTTCTCATCAGTCTGAAAACTAACTACTGTACATAAAAATAGCCAGGAATCATTAGAATTAAACATGAAATAAGAAACTTCCTTTTCTGCTACTGGTGGTAACAACTTCAGCTGTCCTTGTAATAGTAAAGTCTGCAAGTCCAGGATTGAGCACAAGGACCCAGGGATATGTATGGTTCAATGTTCGTATGATCCCTTACGCTGCTTTGAGGTAGGACAAACTGTCAAGGATGCCCAGGCTCACTTTAAGGGTGTAGCACAACCCATGGGCTCAGCTCAGTGGGAAGTGTAAAAAGCCACATGTTCCATGGGTGAACACAGTTTGACTGTCTGAACCACTGTTGTGGTTTAAGTATGGTAGTCCCCCAATTCACTCTCCACGCCGAGGGCCACTCCCCCTCTCCCCTCCAGCAGGAGGCACAACAGGCAAAGATCATATGTTGATATAAGAAAAATTTGCTGGAAACAGAAATAAGAAAATGAACAGTAACAGCAATTATTTTTAGTTAATAATATTAATTAGTTAAATAATATTAATAACAAAAGGTATAAGAAAGGAAATTATTCACACAAACATCCCCAATAACAGACAATACCAGGCAGCTCCCTCCATCATATTTTCTCATCCGGAAGAAACCCCTTCTCCTCAGAAGAGAGAAAATCCTTCCCCCCACACCCAGCAATGATGTGACATGGCATAGAATAACCTCCAGCTCCTAGCCATGCCCCCTCTCAGCTACTACAGAAAAATTAACCCTGTCCTGGCTGGAACCAGAACAATATATACCTCTATGCCCAATGTTTGAGTCTGACTCAGACCTTAAGGAGTTGAAGGGAGACTGCCAGGGAACATACTTGGAGTTTGGACGTAGCCTCCCTTCTGCATGGATACATGCAATGATGCTCAATGTTCGAATACAATGAGGTGGCACATTTCTATGCTTAATATCTTTGGAAGCATTTCTATCAAAAGCAGAGGCATAGATGTTGGCAGACCCTTATATTTGTGTCCTATAAGCCAAATTAATTCCTTCCTCATAGCATCGTACTTGGGTGACACCCATCAGTCGGCACTGATCACAACTCATCCCATATTTTCCTGGACCTTTAATTTGGCAAAGTCCTTGATCTGCCTGGAAATTTCAGGAAAGAGGTACGTTGTTTAAAAAAGGCTTTACCTATACTGGTAGACTAGATCTGGATAATGTAGACAAACCCTGACATGTGTTCATCTCTTCTATTTTTTGTCTACTCTCTGGCAAAGACCAGGCACAGCTGAGGAAAGAGTCTCTGCAAGTTTGGCAGTCAGGGCGAGGCCACCCTCCTATGGGGCAGACACTTCAGCCATAGGGCTACCACACCAGTGAATGATAGAACCAGAGAGGCCCTGGCCTTGTCTATTTGCTGGTATTGGTGTAGCTATTGACATGCAGGGTCCTGAGCACATATGAATTTGTGTCTGAGTTCTGTGTTCCTGGTGCTCCTGGTGCCCAAGGTGCAAGTAACAGAGTAAAACTTGGCTCTGACAGCCCTTTCTCCTGCTCTCCCCCAGAACATGTCATTCAGCTCAGGAGACATTGCAATTCATCTAATAATGAGAATATGCAATATTTGCAGATTATTAAGGCACTAGAAAACATGATTGTTGATAGACTAGACTTTTGTCATACGCCACATATTTTCAAACCAAAAGAACAAATTTTAACTAGAGAGACTTCAAACAGTAGGTGGAAAACACGTGGATTTAAATCAGGAATTGGATAATGCTAAGCAGCTTTCATCTACTTTAATTAGAGATAATGGTTTTCTTAATAATAAAATTGAATTTGTGGAAATCAATTTAAGAGTGTGATTTTTTTAACACTCAGAGAAAAGTAATTTTATTTTATATATTCAGAACATTTCCAGGCTATGAAACCTAAAAGCAAATTTCTCCATTACTTTTTCATACTTCATCTCATACTGAGACGACCCACATCTCAGGTTGGAAATACCTGATTAATCCTATTCTTAACAGAAGAAACCCAAACCCACTAATTAACAAGGTTCAATCAATTATTTATTAGTGTTAATAATTGTCAATTTATAGATCTTTTGTCATCAGATTTAAATATAAAGACAAAACCTGAAATTCTTCCACACCCATTTATCTTCAACATAAAATGAAAAATATTATTTCTTTAAAATATGAAGAGTACTGGACAGGTTGTTGAAATTGTCCTTATCAGTTTACTTAAAGTGTTTCTTTATTTAAATATACCTGAACTCTAAGATACCGAAGAAAATGTTTTGGTTTCTACAGGAACAGTATGTAGAAATAGTTCTAACTTTTATACACATTGTCTTTATAGTGTGTCTGATGTGTTTGTCCTCATGTACACAAACACAAAGAGAATATATCTGTTCATTTTATATATGACACTTGCAAGAATATTTAGTGATAAAGAAATATAGTGTGTCTGTGTTTATGCATGTTTGCGTTGAAGTCAGACACTGCTTTCTTTTTCACTTGTTTTGCTTTTCAAGTGCTGAGTTATTTGGGTGCTGGGTCAAAGCCCTGCTTGATTGACTGCAAGAGAGACAACTGCTTGGGCAATGAAGTCAATAAGATATTTTCAAATACCTTAAAGTATTTGTGAAAAACATTAGTGTCCCCTGATACAAATATATGACAAAATTATAAAAAAAAATTTAAGACTCAGTGGTATAATTCTTCTAAATATATTCTTGTTAAATAGCTACTGATACTAAACATTGTTTCCACTTTTTTACCTCATTCATTTTCTTACATGCATGTATCTATATCTTACACCTATACATAATATTTGCATATATGTATGCATGTATAGCTTTAGGTCATCTATTAGCACATCATACAGTATGGATTTAACTTTTCATGAGGTTTACTTTGGAAAATCACCAATCCAAAGATTCTGAATAACTGGATACAGACAACAAATAGATGCCTAAGGACTTCCAGAAATGATCTATAAACAAATTTTCTGGATAAATACATAATTTAGCTTTGAATAGTGCTGTGTATTGCAACATTATCTTCTCTAAAGGTTGCTAATATTTGTTTACATATCAGGGATTTTTTTAGTTACAAGTGCCTGAAAGGGGAGAATATTTTTATGGTTTTGCACAGTAGACCTCCACCCCCTCATTTACAATCACTGACATGGAATGTGGAGATACTGACTTCAGTAATATTTGGATCAGGCCTCAGACTGTAATTGGACACGCTGAAATCTCTGCTAAAATAAAGTTCCTTAAGGCAAATGATGCACTTTAGGGGACACGACCTAAATATGGCTTATAGGGCTTTTAGGAAGGCAGAAGTTTGGATAAGAGAGCTTCTAAGACACATGCCTTTCTTATTCTGAACAATGTGAACATTTAATTTTTCCTACACATCTCCTCCTCTTCTACTGCCTGTCAGATAAAAAAAGGCTCACAGATGGTTTTCTGGGGGAGATAAAAGACCCTCTTTTAACCTCTACCCCACCCCCCAAATAACTGCATATCCAATGTGAATTTATCAGAAGCCTTATGTGAGTTTCAAAACTTTTGCCAAGTCCACATTTTCTGTTTTACCAAAAATCTAATTCCAGATTTCATTCTTTTAATTAACAGATCACAGATACTACTTTAATTAATTATGCTCTAAAAAATTAAATCAGCTAGATGTGGGTGCTTGCTTTTCTGCTGAGCTCTGTTGGAATTACACTATCAGCACAAATGTTCACTGATGGAGGGACCTGTCCATTCTTATGACAAATTGGATCAGTCTTAGAGCATTGTATTGGGTTTAGCTGACCATATCTCTTCTAGAATTACACCAAGGCAAGAAAACTTCCCTAATAAATTCCAAAGCTAAGTGCCTAATCCAGCTCAACTAAATTCAAACAATTTTAAATTCTAAATGTTACCACTGGTTTCAATTGAAAGTTGAAATTGATTTCAAGCTCCCCCATAGCTACATTTCCTATCTAGTGTGTGTACATTTTCCTGCAAGCAAACAGAACAGATGTCAAGTTCCAAATTCTGAAGGTGTTTGCCCAAATTTAGGCAAGGTACAATGTTACAGTGTTGCACTGTATACAGTGCAGAGAACTTATCCTTCCATCAGGATTTTCATCCTTGCATTTTTCTTGTATTACCCCAGAACTCTTCTCCATTGACACCCCCTTGTGGCAGGGGAGAAGTTTGCATGCCCTTATGAAGTTGTGAGCTGTGCTGGCAGTGGTACATGCTCTGGTAGGGTCTCCCACGCTAGTCAGGTCTCAACTGAAGGGTCAGACAAAGTGTGTTCACAGGCAGGATGGGCTCACTAGCGTCCCGGCAACCATCCTAGGAGAAGGACAACTCTAACTCCAAACCTGGGCAGATGGAGCTCGCTTAGCCCTGTAAGGCCATCCATCTAAGAGAAGGATACTCTAACTAAACCTACATCCTGTGGACTTCACTGTCACCGTCCAAGCTCGCTTGGCCCTGGCAGATGAACCTTAGGAGTAAAGGGTGGGGCAAGTTCTGCGCATGCTATGCCTCACCTAAAAAATCCACTGCACAGGCTCTAGGGATTCTCCCACAATTGCAAAGCCCTGTAGCAACAGGTGAGGGATGAAATGGCAGGTGATAAAGTGCACTGGAAGCTGCAGCCCCAACCCTGCATGCAGG
>VWZF01003102.1:0-43119 GCA_013396755.1 Sclerurus mexicanus
GAACAGACTCAGAAGATCACAGTTAAACCAAGGGGGGTCTCTTGCTCCACTTATTTCCCTTTCCTTTAAAGATAATGAACTGGTTTTATGCTTCCATGGGAACAGTCTTGAAAAATTCCCAGCACTCCCCAGCCCTTTTACTCTCCAGGGAAGGTTCCCTCCCAGCTGAGTACTGAACAAGTTGAAGTTTCTCTTCAGTGTGCACAGCCAGACCCCAAACTCCACAATATTGGGATCACTGCAGGCAAAACCATCACTAATTGAGATATTACAAAGCAAGTTTCCTTGACTTGTGAGTAACAAGTCCAGCAGTGCTTCATTCCTGATTGGCACATCTAATGTTTGTGTGAGAAAGCAGTCCTCTGTGCATTCCAGAAACTTGATGGATGAAGTACTGTTCTACCAACAAATGTCTGGTTAATTGAAGTCACTCATAAGACCCAGGATCTGTAATCTAAAACTTGCTTAAGGGACCCTTTTTAAGTGCTTCTTTGCCCTTATCATCTTGGGTTGGAGGCCAGTAGTGGGTGCCTAATCTAGGATCCCCCTTGGAGATGTCCCTTCCGATCTTGACTGAAAGGCATTTGATAGGATTTCCACTGTCATGGTAGTAGAATTCTATATGTTTATGATTCTCTTTAACACAGAGCACAACTCCTCCTCCTCTACTTTCCTGCCTGTCTTTACAAAACAGACTATAGCCATCCTTAGTGATCCTCTTAAGACATTTTCAATCTAATTGGATATTCAAATGTCAGGAGTTAGAAACAGCATGCATCATGTCCTGGAAAAAAACAAGTCACAAATTCCAGGTGATTGCACATGCATGCCAAATCATCATAATGCAAGCTCATGTCCTAAATGCTGATTCTTGATACAAATGTATTTAGTACATTCTGCCTAACAGTCAGTGCAAGCCATGAATTGACTGGGTGGAAACCAGAGAAAAATGAAAGTGATGAAGAAAGAGAAATCTCTATATAAAAATATAGGTGCATAAAGTGGAATGACTAAATCAAACAGCCAGTGTTTGCAGGACAGAGAAAGTTCAAAAGGATAGCACCAAATTGTGATACTATAGATGTGTAAATTGATACCATCTCTGAAACTTTATTATGCTGAATATGCAATCCTGCTGGATGAACTGAAAATCAAAAATTAGTCAAGAAAACAATTCTTAAGAAAAGACATCAGTGAATAAAGGAAAACATTGGGAAGGGAAAGAAGGCTATCAGGAAGGGAGTATCTTCCTTTGTATGATGTGTTTTCACCAGTCTGAAGACAACATTTTTGGTGCTTGTTTTTAGATTATACCTCCCATGCACCAACGAAACAAGAGACTAACAGCAGAAGCAAAGAACACCAGAAGTGTCATGACCAGAACCACTTCAACACTTGAGCAAAAGCATTCCAGGAATGGAAATTACATAAGAAGTGGTTCAAGTACACAAAGCTACTCTTGTTTTAGTTTTTGGAACAGCATATACTACAGTGACTGCTTATTTTTAGAAAAGACAAGACAGAAATGTGTCTGTCTAAATAATTAAGACTGCAGACCAAGCAGAACTTATATTTACATAACAGTATAGAACAGGCAATTTTGTGGGAACAAACAACACCTCATTCTGAAAGTGTTACTTTGACTACTAAAAAGATTTGGCTTTGTGTCATAAGAAGAGTCACATTTTTCTTTCCTTGAAAGGCTTCTATTCATGAATGATTAATACACAACAAAAGCTGTAATTATGTAACTTTGATCAAACCAATACACATACAAATAGTTTCTGCATCATGGCTGGATGCCCATCTTGTTCACTGCCATAGCAAGTGACTCTGTCTGAAAGAACAGCAGACAGTACAGTGTAACAGAGGACATACCGTTCCAAATAAGCCCATACAAACCCATACTGAACTTCAAAAAAAACCCCAAGACAGGTAACCTGGCAATGTGATTTCAAAAGAAAAAACCTGGATTAGATTTCAAGCTCATAAAAAATATCTATAGGATTTTTTTTCAAATTCAAAAGAAGACCTACAGACCTAAACTCTCTGGAAGTTAGGTTGTAAGGTATTCTACCAGTATGACACAGACACTACCTACAGTTTACTTTCTTGTTAATTTCCACTCCCATTCAAGAGTACCAGTAGTAAAAACCCATCATTTCTATAGCAATCACAGCTGCCAGTTTAACAGAAAAGCAATGTTATGAAATCATTCAGGATATTTTAACAGCTGTTTTAAAACAAATTGATAGAAATTACAGCGTGCTAAAAGCAAATGCTGGCCCAAAGTCAATTGTTTGTCAGTCACTATTATATGATTAAATATAATGTAAATTGCAATTCTTGCGGCCATGCAAACTGAGAAATTGTCCATTCCCCATACTACTGTCCCAGAATGCCAGTATTACAAAGTAGGTAAAGATATTTCTCTTCCATCTTAACTGGGAACACATCAGCAAAGTAAAAGAGCTGCATTTCAGGAAGAGATGTACTGGGGAAAAAGTGCTCCAGAAGTCCCACAATTTCTGGAGGATTGAAACAAAAAGCCTCTCCAGTTTTATCCCTGCATAAAAATTATTAAACTGTCTTTTTTATGGTGAAACACATCTTTGTCTATTTTTGCCAAATGTAACTATATATTTTCTCTATATTCGTCATATGACTTTGCCAAAAGAGGCTGTAGGAATTATAGAAAAAATTATATGCAGATGCATAAAACATAACAACAGGTTACATGATGAAACATATAATATAGAACACAGTTAGGTATATGGAATATTAGCATCACTGCTAAATATTCTAGCACTAGATGCACTGTTCTC
The DNA here is from genome assembly GCA_013396755.1 of Sclerurus mexicanus. Lineage (NCBI taxonomy): Eukaryota > Metazoa > Chordata > Aves > Passeriformes > Furnariidae > Sclerurus > Sclerurus mexicanus. Next base: position 2,826 of record VWZF01003102.1, read on the forward strand.
TGGAATTACTGTTCTCTGCAGATGAGTCTTCCACTTGCTCTATATCACTCTGAGCTGAAATCCTTTTTTTGGAATAGCAAAATAAGTGAGAATGTAAATATTTTCAAATAACGTATGAAGTTTGCACATGATCCCACAATTGTATTAATTAATTTCAGCATTGCTTTTCCTACAAATAATTGCTTTCAGGGTAGTCCTGTAAAATGTAATTTGTAATTTTCATAAAAGAAAGGTGTTAATCAGACACACATAATATATATAAAGGTAGTTTACTTCCTGATAATAATAAAGTCAGCTACCTGAAGCTACTTAACAACTGTGCAAGTTAGGGACAAGGCTACTGAAAGGATTGAAAAAGTCTGTCCTTTAAAGTAAATGGAAAAAAAAAAATCCAGGCATGGCAAAAATATAGATACTACAGTTTCAAAAAGTATGTTATACATTGCTTAATATTTATTTCCATTAGATTGTGAAGGTTGTAAATGGCTGGCAAATGTAACTAACCAATAATGCACCACTAAATTCACCAAGTACATACTACAAAAAGACTTCAGATATGGTAAATACATTTATTCTTTTAAACAAGTTTCCTTATATTTTCTCCATATTTTTATGGGACTATAATGACATAAAGCAAATAATTTAACAAACCACAAGCTGAGTGGGACTAAGGCTTCATTTAATTTAATAGAAGTTTCCCTCTACTCTCATTCACAAAGTTCTCTTTCCGTTCTTCTTTCAACCCTCAATTGTTCTTTGCTAAGTCTTTATGCATTTCCTACAGCACGCCAATATTCTTGGCTTTTTCAAAAGTAGACATCCTATGCATTCCCTTTAGGACTGCGTGAATGTAAACTTGGTCTTGTTTATGTATTCTGCCTTTTTGTAACTCATTTTATTGCAGCTGAAATTTCACCTATGAACTTTCTGGGACAAAGATATTTTCAGAAGACATCTGGTTTAATGCAGATGCTATAAAGCAATGACAAGAAACTAACTCTGCTTCAGCAACTCTACCTCATTATTGCTCTGGAAGCAAGATGATGATTCCTTTTCTTCACCCTCTTGACTACAGTCATCTAAACAGGTGTTAAAATCTGCCCAATGAAATGTCAGAGACATCTAGCTACTGCAGTTCTGTGTAAAGAGATGGGGAGAAACAAACATCTGAACAGAAACCACCACTGATAAACAGTTGTTCTGCAACCATGCTTCCCACAAAGTAGCTGCCATTAGTTCATTTTGCTCTGCTACTGAATGTGAAGAAGTCTGCTCTCATCTCTCTCACCACCCCAGTCTGCATCTTGGTGGGACAATGAATTGGACTGGTGTAGATTAGCTGCCTCATTCTCTGTGAAATTAAAAACAACAACAACAAAACACACATTCAAACCAAAACAAGTAAAAGTAAATAAATAAAAGGGAACCCACAGGGTCTCTCTTGATCAAAATTATTCAATTCACACAGATTATGCCAGATTTCAAGTTTCTACTACAAGTAAGCATTTGTTTTTCAGTTATCCTAGTTACCATAAGTACCAGGAGTCCACCCACACTATCACTTCCATGCAAACACAGTTTATCTTTTCCAGACTTCTGAAAACACACTAACCTCCCATAAATTTTATAACTCTTAAGCCAAACCATCTGAGGAGAATGTCTGTTGAAAAACAATATGACTTCTTCAAGCAGCATTTAAAAAGAACCATCTTAGAACATCAGGAAGTTGCAATTAGATTCAGGAGATATTTATATATATATTTATTGTCTGGCCCATTGGTTCTGCACTGGAGCTGTCTTGACTGTGAGTGCCTGCTGTGCTTACGGTCCCATTGAAACAACACATCTTGCAGCTGCTTCTGCTGAAGTTTCTGGAGGTGGCTACCCCATCTCAGTGTGCTCTCTGCAGCTGCCACATAAGAAATCACAAACAGGGACATAAAAATGGCTACCAGAAAATCATACTAAATTAACTAATCTTACCATTTCTCCACAATTTGCAACCATGGGTCACTACAGCCACAGTACCCCTTCAGTCTTTCTTCAGTTCACACAGTTCTTCTCTCTATCAAATATTCGCCCACTGTCTGCAGGTCCCACTTCATGGACTTCTGCCCATTGCATGCATTTTTGTGTGGTTCTTCCAGTTCAGCTGCTATCAGAATGATCTACTGACTCACACTGAATCTGATCTCCCTTCATTTTCCAAAATTGGATTCAAATGGCTCCATGGCTTTCAATTAATTTTTCCTCTATTTCAAAACATTTTATGCTGACATTTCAGATGTAACCATGAATCCAACTACTTCAGTTGTCTTATCTCTGAGAAAAAGAATTTGAGACCTCTAAGTTTGATAGTAGCCATTGCTCCAGGCAAGCCACTGAAGACAGTTATTTCAGTATCCTTGCAGATGCACAACATCTGCTATTGAGAACACAGGTCCCTGTGCAGCAAAACCTTCAGTAGTGAAGTTTCAGCATCTGCAAGAAGTACCCTATGTGCAGACATTAGATGCAGGGCATAAAATCAATGTCAAAAGTGATGAAGCAATGTGGCTTGTACATTCTTGCCACCTCTAACAATAGGTAGCTGGCTTCCTTTAACCAGAAAAATTCCCTTTGCTCCTGGCAAGGTGACTCTCACTTATGATATCCAGTTTTGAACAGGTTACATAAAGTGCTTGTAATATGCTAAACAAAAGAGCCACAAGAGATATAATAACAAGAAAAAACTTCTAATTATATCTGTGTGTGGCAGCCTTCAGACTAAATGTAGAGATTGTGGCAACACTGTAGCAATTTTTCACAAGTGCACATATATATCTTCTTTGTTTTCTGGTTTGTTTGTTGGGGTTTTTTGTGCACACTTAAAGTGCTTTAACAGACATGCTTCTGCCTCAATTTTGCCACCACCCTAGTACTAAGCATCAGGATGCTACTGAAATCTGTTTTGTTAGAGAGCAGGTTCAGGGACTACTGCCTGATTGATGACACTGCAATGCAACAGCTGCATGTGTCTCAGCAGCTTCTCACAACAAAGACTGCAAAATAATAGGGAGGAAATGAAAAAAGTGGCTATTGTATACTCCAGTTATCAGTGACAAAACTATTATGAATATCCAAGAGAAGCTACAGTCTCATGACTGGATTTTTTTGCAAGGCTCCCTTGCTACTTTGCATAGAATCCTCAAGCATGAAATGGAACAAGTCTCTCTCTTACATCCCTTACCATGTTTCTCTCTGGAAAGAAAACCAAACCCACAATAAAAAAAGCCACAAACCCAAACAAACAAAAACAAACACAAAACCTGAATCAAAACCAAAAGAAACACAAGGCCAACCCAAGATAACCAACCAAAAAAAACTTCACCCTGAAAGAACTGGCCACAGTTTGCATAATTTATGATTTCTTTGATCTCAAAACTCTTTTAATCCTCTGCATTAAAAGCCTCATTGAAGTGTCTCTTCCATTAACTAAGCTCTTTGATCTGCATGACTGAAATATTTCATAGCTCATATTCACCCTGTAGACTTAGCAATTTCTTGAAATTTACAGATAGAGAGAAAATCCAGTAGTAGATTCACATTGTAAAATTCATAGCAAATGCCTGCAGCTGAACAGCCCAGCAGCCCAAATGTAAACAACATCCTTTTGAAAGAGAGGAAAACACTGTAGTTTTCAGCAGTAAAACAAACACAACAACCACAGAGTTGTGTTGCCTCTTCTCTCAAGGACTTTGACTAGATAATAACAGGCAATTAAAAGTGAGAAGAGTATTTGTGGCAGAATGCAGTGGCAAAAAAGCTGAAAGCTAAACAAGAAAAGAGCAGAATGAAGAAGCCCAGATTTCTAGAGGAAGTGGCACAGGAAGTCAAGGACAGAACTGCAAGTATTTTCCAGCCAAACCAAACACATGTAACACCACATGATGGGACAACTGGAAACGCAACACCTGTGTTAAAGAGCAAAGAAAAGTGATGTGGGCAATAAAGGACAGGCAGGTCTTAACTGTAAACAAATTTAACCAAGCAAGATCTCTGTGAAAGTTATCTAAAAACATGGAACTAACTGGGAAATGGCATGAAATGCCTCTGATAAATACAGGTCCTACCAGGCTTAACCTGTAACCCACTTCCTGACATATACTGTTGATTTTTTTGTGGAAGCTCAGAGGAATATGAAACCATGTTATATGGAATATCCAAAAGTGAGAATCATGGAACCAAAGAATGGTTCAGGTGAAGGGACCACTGGTGAGGTCATCAGGTCTGCTCTGTGTGCTCAAGCAGAGTCTTCAAAGCTTCATAGAAAGTGAAAGATTTGTAAGTAATTTGGCTTAAGAGAAGAGAGACGTTAAAAGTGAGGCATCAGGCAAAGACATGAGACCAGTTAGGCCTGAATGGAGAAGTTGTGGGGTCAAAATTTATTATTTTTTTATTAACATTATCAGAAAAAGGAGGAGCATGATAATAATATTTGTTGATAATACTAAACTACAGGGCATATGCCACACAGGATCTTGAACACAGAACAACTGAGGGTATAATTATATGAAAAGAAAATAACCTGGCATAAGACACAGGTTCAGGGGAGAGGACAGAACTTGGAGATGATAGTCATTGTGATCTTTCAGGGTGACGTGACCGTGAATACTGGGTTTTGTCAGGGAGGTATTTCCAGTAAATACACAGAAGAATTTGTGCAACAGTGAGAAGCCTTTACACAGTTTCCTCTGGAATTTTGTGAATTTATAGTGGAAAAGGAACAGAGAAGAGTACATAGGATGACTCAAGGGAATGGAAGCTTACTTATGACTACCTACTAGTCTCATCTAACAACACAAAACTGCAGAAATGTTCACCTCAGGCACCGAACTTTTCTTCCTTTCTTGTACTAAGTGTCAAGAAAAATTTAGACTTTAATGTTGTAAAGTCATAAGTTGGGAGATTGAATATAACCTATATTTAAAAGAAAAGGAAAAAAAAGAAAAAGACATTTTCTTAAATATTTCCTTTCATTTCTGAGAAAATTATCTGGAATATTCAGGCCACCCAGATACCATGAAAATGTAACTGCCACCAAAAGGGGTGGGAAAAGAAATAATGTCTTATTAATCTCCTTGACTTCACCAACAGTGCTGTGACACCAAGAAATTAAAAACTCTAAACATTATAAGTACTGCAGAAGCATGTGACTCTCTCTGCTAGATTACAAAAATTAAGAAAAAAAAACACCAGTCACCATTTTTTTGAGGTGATCTGCCAAGAAAATAACTGAATTTGGCAGCTAACAGCTGGGTTATGTAACATGTGCATTTGTAGCTCCACTTCATTTCAGCATTACTAGGTGGACCTAAATAATGCTGATCACAGACAATCAGTGTCAGAAAAACAAACTCCAAACCAGTAGAAGCTAATGTTACAATATCTAAATGGATCTGTTCTGCTACCATTGATAACATGCTCCGACACTAAATATGTCCTCTCTTAAACAACATTTCTTTTTTTAAAACACATAGCAAGCAAATAGTGGTTTGTTTCACAAAGCACTGAGGAGGTGATAGGGTTTGTAGTACAGACACATTGTATAAATATTCAAATCATTTGGGAACTTGCTGTACTAAATTTCTCACAACAGTGTTTATGCCCAGAGGTATATCTGTTGCTAAGAGCAAAGAATTTCTATCAGTCTAGCAAGAGTGTATACCTTAAAGCTGTTCTGAACAAGCTTTAAATAGTCAGCTCTGCAGTGGGTAGAAATACCTTATGATTGATTTCACAGAAAGAATGAAGTACTTTCAAAAGTCCATGGAACATATATTTTTTGTTCTTGTTTTTAGTCAGTTCTGAAATATATTTCACTTGTAGCAAGTCTGAGTTAGCAACATGAAGGGAAAAACATAAAATAAAAAGCTCATAAGTTTTATTTACCTTTTTATATGTTTTCTCTTCATTTGGCTTTCCAGCAGTAATATCTCCATTTTCAGTAACAGATGACATCTAACAACAGAAACTTAAGTTATAGAGAAGATATTTGCTTTAGAAAAGTAAGCGTTCAGAAGAATCATACAATTTATTATCTATTTTTTTGCTAAATTTAAACTTTTCAGAGGACAAGTTGCCACGGTCAGTGACATATCAAGGATATTCCTAGAAGTATTTTTGAGGCAAATTAAAAGGACAGTGCTGTGCCAGGAGTATGTCCAGCATATGACTAATTCTACACAACTCTCTATTTCTTTTCCCCACAGCAGCATGCAAGTCTTCAGTGAAATCTTGCTCCTCAGCAGCCTGAACAAGATGTTCTTGCACGGTCCAATGATAGGCAAAATTACGAACCTTGTGAGCCAGATATTCAGCGGCATGTCTCAGAGGTCCGAGGCCTTTGGCTGCATTGACATGCTGTCCATTCTCAAAGCAACAAGGAGATATTTTATATCTTATCACAGCTGTAAAGCCCTGCTAGATCAAGAATACATGACTAAGCTAGAGATCACTTTGGTCAGACACTCCAAGTTCGTCTGGCAAAGTGAATAAAACAAAAAGCTATGATGATGTGCTTTAAAATCATTCTAGATTTTACCAACACTTTCACAGTGGAATTATACTTACCCTTATGAACAGGAGTAAAAGTCATCTGGAGTTGAGAGCGAAGATGAAGCCATTCATTGGTGGTGTTGATGTTTTCTAGAACCTACTAAAAGAAAAATCTGTTACCCCTATGCCATCGCAAATTTACATCTCGCAGAATAGCGTTAGATTTCCTGTTTCTACTATTCTTCAGCCCGAGCAAGAATTCATCTATAAGTGAGGCTTCTCAAGAATCATGTCAAACAACTTGGTTACTAACAGGTCATTTAATATACTTGAAACTAGCAGTATTACACAGAAGGAGATCAGTGTAGTCTAATTCCCATTTGCCCTAGATATTTCATTACTGTGGCACATGCAAATCTACAATAAAACCTTTATGTAGACCAGTAGACATACATGCACTGGACCATTGTGTAATTACTTGCATTTTTATAACCTTATAATCTCTAATCACTTAGCAATAGCAGTGACTATTTGGAGGACTGCACACTGAATAGCTGTAGATAAACTCATTTTGGATGTTTTTCATAATGGTTGTTACTATGAGCACAATTTCTATGAGTGATCTTGCTGAGGTGACCTATTTCATAGTTCGAATGGTTTGACTACACATATGAGAGAATAATACATAATCAGATGCTATTTGACAGCTCTTTGGATTCAGCTCTCCCATTCATCTTCCACATCCATTTTAAGACATATCAGTAAGACATATCATTTTTCAGTTTAGTTTCCCAAATACACCAGAAGAAAAAGAATCTCATTTGTCTTTAATCAGTACAAATAGCATCTTGTACATAATTAAAAATATTTTAAAAAATTTATTTTTTTAAACTCAATTTTAACTAAATAATTAAAATTTTAAAAAAGTATTCTGAGGCCTCATTCACTGAATTTGGTTTTCTAGTAATATGAAGAGTGTACTTAAGAAATCTTTTCATAAAAGGTTTCAGAGTTGGTATTTTCCTTCTCTTAAGAGAAGCACCTCAGACAAAAGAAACAAAATTGAAAAAAAAAAAAAAGGTGGGTGCAACAAATAGAAACCTGGATTTTTTGAGAAGAAAACCATGCCTCCTTAGGAGACAAACCAAAACAACAAAAAAACCCCACCAAACTCTTCTAACATTATATACCAATGTTTTCCTACTATGAATGCGGGTAACTGCATTCTTCATTGTAGCTTTCATGCAAGTAATGTGTCTTAATCAATAATTCCTTTACTTGGATGTGTATTATGTATGCTACATGTATGCTACACATCAAACTCCAATTTAAAGGCAACAACGTAGTTTTGAAAGGTTTTAAAATTGAGTGTATTTAACTACCTTACCTATATTCAGAAATTTAATAGTGATACTAATCCATGCTTGTAATTCTATCAGTACATGAACACAGGCATCATGGACTTGCTGAATAGCTTTTGTAGGAAAAGAAATGTCATTTTAATCACTAATAGAAGACTGTTTAATCAAGTGATCCCTGGGTAAAAACACCAAACCACCTCAAGCTGTTGCTCTCCACATACCCCCCAAGACTACTGATATAAAAAGATGTTCTACTATTCCCAAACTTCCTAGAATATCACACGTACTCAGCAAAAGCCAATTATGAATGCAACACAGGATGGAAACGATGCCTAAAGATTTTAGTGTATTTTGTAGAATTTTTAGAATTATGTAAGTTTCCCTGGATTGCTCACATATTAAGTGCTCTTTAGAGATCACTGGGCACTTTCTCACACATTTCTGAGTTTTGCCAAGGACACAATGTTTTGAAGAAGCACCTGCAAGATAGCTTGAAGACAAAACAGAAGAGAATGCCCAGAGCCCGTGGAGAGGCTCCAGGGGGCAGTTCTGAGCTTTCCGAGGGTGGGCACCAGGGAGAATGGCTATTGTGGGTTGGGTTTATATATCATATATGCCAATTACTGGAAGTTATAAAAACGGTAACATCACTGAACCACCTGTGCACATGCTTCTGGTGTGCACCTAGAAGCTTCTAAGTAAAAGCACTTTTCTATCTAACTCCACTAATGTTGTTCTGAGTTCCTATCTTCCAGGATTTTAGGCATCAGAAACACAAATGCAGCAGCTAGCTTACTTTCTTTCCGTAAATTAGCTGAAGAAAGCACTTGTGCCAGACATGGAAGAAAAGCCTAATTTTTTCCCAGCATAGACAGACAAATTGTTCTAGAACACTTCATGCATGTGAAAATATACTGCCAAGGACAGGAAAACACACAATGAGAGGCCAAGTTCAGTAACTACCAAGTACAAAAACTCATACACCCTTAAAGAAGGTAGATTTTTCCTATATATACCAGTTTATCTTTCCTAGAGGCATCTAGAATAGAATTACTTTGGTTCCTAAACTTTTGAGAAACAGAACACACAGCTCTAACAACTGCGGCTGTGTTAAATGTCTTTCAAAATCTTTGCTGTGACAACCATCTCCTGTTCCATGCTAACAACATTTACAAAACAATTATTAATTTGTGTGTTTTCTCCCTGCTCTAAAGCTACTGAAATGTTACATGGTGCCTTCTCTTACACTTTATAATGTGTGGAGCAAGAGCCACTGTCTCAATTCTGATGAGGTTTAACAGTTCAAAGGCAGGTCACAATTACAGTCTTCAACCCACTTCTAGGCTGAGCTACAACTACTTATTTAGTTATTACAATAGCAGGAAATTACACTAAGTAAATCTTTGAAACTCTGTATTTTATGAAGGACAGGATCACAGTAAAGTAAGATGCAGGGCAAGGGCAAGTAGAGGAGGAAAACATTTTGTCTCAAAAGTACTGTAATGTGCTAGCTTTGGCTGGGATAGCTGATTTTCTTCATGGTAGCTGGCATGGCATTATGTTTTAGATCTGTGCTGGAAACATTTTTGATAATTCAGGGATGTTTTCTACTCTGGAGCAGCACTTACACAGCATCAGGGCCTTTTCCACTCCTCACCCCACTCCTCCAGACAGTGGCCTGGCGGTGCACAAGGAGCTGGGAGGGGATACAGCTGGCACATCCTGACTGACCCAATGGATATCCCAGACCGTATGATGTCATGGCCAGCATATAGAGTTGGAGGAAGGAGAAGGAAGGGAGGACGGTCAAAGTGACCACATTTGTCTTGTCGTCCCAAGTCACCATTAGACATGATGGGGTCCTGCTGTCCTAGGGATGGCTGAACACTGCTTGCTCACAGGAACTGGTGAATCAATTCCTTGGTTTGCTTTGCTTGCATGCACAGCTTTTGGTTTACCTATTAAACTGTTCTTTTCTCAACCCACATGTTTTCTCACTTTTACTCTGACTATCTCCCCCATTCCCCCACAGGGTAGTGAGTGAAAGCCAACATCCATCAAAAATGTTTTTGCAAAGTATCTACAGGCCTCATGCAATAGTTCATCTAACCAAAAATCAGTTCTGCCTTCTTTCAATTATCAAGAAAACAAAATTTGTTTAAAGAACGCATTTCTTGGAATATTTAGGTAATTTTCTTTAAAAATTCTTTCTTTAAAAGCACTAATAAAACTGGCTTCTTTAGGAATCACATTCCAAAAAAAGCCATGTAGCTTCTCACAAAATGTACTGCCTTGTCCAGGCTGATAGTTAAATTTTAAATACTTTTCCTAGCTTTTAAGACAGACTGTACTTACGGCAGGGTTTTGCATTGAGTTAGTACGTGCCAAAAGAGAAACCTCACTTGAAAGAAAACATATTGATATAATTTCTCACAGGGCATAATCTATAATTTTAAAGATGAAGAGTGAAAACCAAAATAAAACCAAAATGAATTGACACTTAATGGTGCAGGTTTTTCAACACTACTCAATTTTCAGGAAACACTTTTTTGGCGGGAGGCAGGGGCAGGGTGGGGTGGAGGTAAGGGAATGCATTGGGTTAAAATACACAACTTTGTAATGCATGCAGTAATTTGGTTCTCCTATTTCCATGCATTTCAGATTACCTGTTTATTTAGTCACTTTCTAATCCTTGAACAATTCTCTTCCTCCAAGAAGACACAACACCCCCAGAATGTGGCAGATGACTTTTCATAAAAGCACACAATTCTTATATTAAATTCATACTGATGATACTAAGTTAGCACCAGACAAAATAAGATGATCAGAATAATAATTTAATTTTATCTATCCTAAGTGACTGGAAGTTTACAAAACAAGACTGCACTCTTGATGGCAGTTTGTCAGTACATGTAAGGATGTTGACAGGAATTTCTAATTCTATAAACAGTATGTATAGTGCATTCCATTAAAAAGAGATGTCAGGTTAAATTCCTTGGTAGACCTTGTCTATCTGCTGTCACTATTTTAAAATAGCATCTTCTAATATAACTATGAAAACCATTTCATTTACTGCAAAATTCACTTTAACTTATGAGATTTTTCTAGGCATACTTCTTGTGGAAGTTTTGAGAGTAGCTTTTAAAGTTAGTTCCTCAATTCACTACAAGGACTTACAGACCTATATGGCAACATTCTTCTACCAAACCACTTGGGCGACAGTCATACACTGCCAGACTTCGGCTCCACAACTGTTACACAAAGTTTTGCCAGAAGCGACAAATCTTCTAAGCCAAAGATGTTCTACAATGGAAGAAATCCATGAACTCATATTGATGAATGAAAAGCTACTCTTATTGTGCGCATTCTCATCTGTTTCTTTCCATCTCAAGTACCCCCAAACCATTCACGGTATTCTTGGAGCTACCTGAAAGCAGGTCCAAGATCAAAAGACACCAATAAAGCTAACTCTCCTACTTCTTTGAAATGATAAGGACTGGACCTCACACCTTCTTAGGTACCAAACAAACTTCTCTTGAAGATGATGCATTTATAAAGTCTCCCTTCTCTCTGGATTCTTTGCCAACTAATACAATATGCACACTAGTGCCAGATTTCCAAACTAGATATCATCTTGTCTATTTTTCCGTGAAACTTGACAGTACTCTGAACCACTGTCAAATTTAATTGACACACTTAGGTCAACCAAAACTGACAATAGTTTTTCCCCTGCCCTCTCCAGAAGAATTTGGATTAAATATCAGATCATTTGCAAGTGAAGGGGCTTGGGACACACAAACCATGAACTGCATACATAGATCTTGCTTCCAAAGAAAAAACATTTAAAAACACCAGCATACTATCAGCACTGCTTTCAGAGGAGGCAGATGAGTTGTTAACATCATATGAACAGTGTAATATATATTGGTTTTGTTACATTTTATCTTCTTTACAGAGCTTTTCTTGATGCTTTAAACAATCCTGACTATAATCTTCATTATTTAACTGCCTTCTTTCTGAGGTTACTGGAAAATGCAGAGTGGTGTTTAAAACCCTGCAAGCACTGCTAAGCAGAGTGCCAATAAGCAGTTGCAAACAAGTGAAAGGAAGCATAATTTAGTGAAGGGCACAGGGTAAGAAAAGGGGCAACACGTCAAAGATCCTACAGCTTTCTCAACAGTCACCACAAGTTAACCTCTCCTCCAAAAACCTTATTTCTTTTAATGGCAGAGAGCATTCTTTGCACATGAGTGTTTGGGCAGTTACATAGCCCTCAAATAAAAATTGTGGTAATGTATGTGGCCACTTAGTTATAAGAAAATACATATACAGTTCAGCTATATATCTTTACCCTCCTTTTTTTTTTTTTTTTAAATAATATCCAAACACTAGTTTCTGGAATGGATTCACCTTGCACCAGAAGTCACATAGCCATCTAAGATCAAACACTTGTGCCTCCATACCTGAAACACTGAAGGAGTAAGAGTTAGTATATATTTTAAAATCAATATATCCCGAGAACAAAGTAAATTTTCACTTATTGCAATACACTCAACAATCATTAAGAATTCAGAAAAACTTTCAAATCTGGAAACCCCTTTTTTCCTCCATGAGTTTTCAAATTCAGAGCTTCAATATGAGAGCATTTAATCCACCTCATTTCTGCAATGTCTGTCAGCCTATTACACCTCTACTGTCACTTGCTGTGACGTCCAGTCTTCCCAGAAGCACTGAAGGATCTCTTATGTCTTTCCAGGCACCACTGTAAAAGTAGAGTGAACGTTTTACTGCATTGTAGATACCATTAATTTATGCTGCTAAAAAAAAGTAATTAAAAAAATCAATATTTTTTGCCTATCTGGCAGAAAAATATATATATATATATTGAATAATTTGTAAAGGATGGGGGCAGGGAAAAATGAAGAAAACCACAAAACTATTAGGTCTGTTACTTTGTGAAGTTCTTCCAACTGGTTATGGAGGTTTTAAGAGTGACTGAAAGTCAAATCTTCTGGGTGAAATTTGTTATAGTAGTGTTGTTGCATGAGTGAAAGCTGGAAAAGGCTGGTCTTGCTAATTAATGATAGGATGAAGAGTGAACAGCTAAAAAAGCAGATCAGAAATTGTAAAGCCTGTGATACCTAACAGAAAAAAATTAACAAATTCTAAGACAACACTGATCACATGGTTCAGTTTCAAGCCCTGATTAGTTTATCAATCGGATTTCTTTTTTACTTTGCCTCAAAAATAAGAGGAAGATGAAAATCAGAAGTAGTATGCAAAGTGATAAAATTCACAACTAATGTAAAAGGGAAAAAAAATCTTGCCCTCATTCTCATGGTCTTCATGATCCCATCAGGACAGCACAAAGGCTACAGAGAAAGCAGTAAGTAAAAACCAGCAGACAGCTGCCATTTAGGCTGTTCTTCTAAGTGTTCACACCACCTTTATTTACCCAGCTTAATAACGCACATTAGTTTCAGTGCCATGCCAGGTTTTTTAGTCTCTCAGCAACTAATCTGAGTACAATGCTAACATTCTGATACTGTTTGATTTCTACAGTGCACCTCTTATTTTCAGGAATATGGCATAGGATTTGGATATCTTTTAAAACAGTGATAATAGGGGAAGCAATGTAGAACTTCAGCAAATATCACCTCTGTCAAAGTTTACAAATACTCAGAATATAGCCTAATGACCCAGGAGATGCAACAACCTACAGGAGTTCCTTCTTCTTCCACTTAAAATGGCACTTTTTGTCCATTAATCTTCAAGCAAAGGTCCTTAGTTCTTCAAGCAAAACACACTACAACTGTAATATCCAGAGACACAGAAACAGCCACAACAGCACAAACTATAGCTACATATTTTATTTTTTATAACAAATACATTTTTTGTTTCAAAACTAGTCTGCCATGATTTTTTCAGATGGACACTTACTTACAACAATAGAAATAAAACTGAAAATTTGTTGAAGGAATCAAAGTGTAGAAGTCCTTGGAAACACAGCATATTGTGCTCCTTCAACAAAATACATTGCCTTCATTTGTAACTTCCATAATTTTTGTAATTCTGCACCTCACAGATAACTTAGAGATGGGTTGTTTTCTTCCCCTCTGTGACTTTCCAATTCAGAGCTCCAAGAGTCTTAAATCTATCTCACTCCTCTACTGCCTACTACCCTATTTAAGCTCTGCTGTCAACTGTTGTGCCTTCTGCTCTTCCCAGAAGAAACTAAGGATCTCTTACATCTTTCCAAACACCACCTGTAAAAGCAGTGCAAACTTTCTACTGCGTAGTAGGTGGTGTTGATGTATTAAGGACTAAAGGACTTTTCCAAATCACTGATCTCAGATCAGCAATCAGAAAGAACAAACATTTGATCTCTGACTTAATTGACGTCACAATGTGTATCTTGCAGAAACTGCTAACAGGCCCTCCTTTTACAAAGTGAAATGGCCCCATTAATTTCTCATTATTTTATAACAGTCTGGAAGCATACAGTGTAGAAAGGGATATTTGTATAGAGGCAAAGAATACTTCCCAATTGCTACTTAGGTTTTCACAATACTCATTTCACGTGCCAACAACGGAAGTTTTCAGAAGACCAGCAATCTTTTTATAAAGCCATCTGGAATTCATAAAATTAATAAAAATGTCAAGATGGTGTTTTCTTTGAAAAAAGTGAAAGAAGGAAAAGTCTGCACACTATATACAACAGCATGCAAGAGAAGTCAGGGTAGTATCGCAGTGAAGGGCACAGGTAGAAGTCTTTGCAGAGCCCAGAATCAGAGCTCTGCTCCTTTACTTTGGCAACTTTGATATGGCAATGGGCTAGTGTTGCTAACACATACCAGACAGTGAACTTTGAGATAACACCACGACATAATGCATGCTGTCCAATAAAATACTGCAGCATGTTGAGACAAATGGTTGATAGGGAAAGCAAAAAGAACAAAGCAGAGGGAAAATTCTTTAACATTTGCCTTCAATGGTATGTGCAAAATTGAATGACAGTGATCACGTGACACTGGTCATGATTTTTTGGAAGGAAAGCAAGGCAAGCTGCATCACTCATAATCAGTAGGTAAGATCCATGGGGCATGAAATCTCACATACAGCAAAAAGGAGGCCAGTGAAAATGTTACTTAATTTCTAAAGGAATGACACAGAGATAAAAACAATTCCACCTTATTGTGTGGGGAATATATATAAAAGAGGAGTTTGGCTAAACCAAAAATTTCAGTAATCAAAAACTCCAGAAAGAGTCATAGGAAAAAGAAAAATAGATCAAATGGACCTTGAAGAAGGCTAAGTATAAAAAAATAGAGTGAATCTGCAAGATAAAAAGCAGAAAAGCACTGGGCAAGTTCCTTTGATAAGAAACATGTATGTAATAACAAGAACTTCACAACAGTTGTAATGTTCAGAGATCTTTTACTCATCAACACTTTTCCACCTCAACTGGTCAGTCATACCACACTTTTCTTCACCAACTCAAAATTGCTATGCAGCCATAACTTTACAACAGAAGCACATAATAAAAGATAATAGAATTTATATGCTTAGAAGAACATTCCAAAAGAGATTTTGAGTGGATAACACACAAAAGTTGTGGTTAATATAATCCACATGCACTAAAACAGATGGCATAACTTGCTCATCAGTTCTACACAGGCAACACATAAATGAAATTTTACTGGGAATTATTCAGTTCATTTGCATATAAGCATGCAATTAATCACAACAAAGTTTGCAGAAGAATATGTTGTGGAAACACTGTGCTTAGTGCTGGAGTAATTATCATGATCTTCAAGTTTGCTATGTTTTCTTACCCTGGGTCCTACAAATATAATTTTTTACATACAGCTTTTTACAGAACACTAGCTAAATTAAGCCGTTCAACAGTCAGATTGTCTAAGAAACTCAAGTCTTTTAAAATTACATTTTTGTCTCCATTTGAGGGCTGTTCTATACAGTCACAAAAAGACAGCTGAAGAGTGGAACAGATTATCTTGGAAGTCGTGACAGGTACTATTGGAGATTTTTTGACAGATTAGACAATTTTTTAAAATGTGGTCAGTACTATCTTGAAGGAAGGGAAATACATGGATACTCTGTCATGATTCCTTCTGGTTTCTTTAGTATCACCATGTATCACTCAGACAGGATATCTGCAACAATTTCAGCTGATTCAGATTGGTGCGGCCTTCCAAGCACACCTTTGCTGGCATCCTTATTATGCACAGTGCTACTCCAGCCCCAAAAGAACTCACCTAGACAAACAAACTAACAAAACAGTAACCTACCAAAGAATATTAATCATAATGGAACTCTTAACAACAGCAAGCATAGCTTTGATATGGTCAGACCTGAGTTCAAGAAGAAACTTGGAAGGGGATGAGGAAGGCAATGCAACCTGTTAGACCTTAGGTCCACAATGGAGGAGGGATCGATTGCCTCAGTTGTTTCAATCACTCACCTACTTTTGCATAATGTCAAAGTCACCAGTACACTAGTGACAATACCAGGAAGCAAAACTGAGAGAGATGGAAAGAAGCATTAGCAGCAGTGTCCAACGGGCTGGACCAGAGCTGAGTTCAAGATTAGCTTCAGGAAAATAGCTACAGTGATGCACAGCGAAGGTTAGGTTTCCAAAACTATATTTAAAGAGTGATTTCTTTTTCAGGTGCCGAGCTTGTGTGAATAATAAGGTCACCCAAGAACGAGCATAGAAGACTGATTGAAAGCACCAAATTCAAAAGTTATATCTAAATTCAGATGAGAGATACTCTAAGTTACTCTACTGAATAATAAAATCTATTGCAACCAAATTTAAAAAACCCTGCTGTTTTCCTTCTGGAAACTTAAAACTATAATTAGTAGAAGTTTTTCTTGAACCACTGCAATTTAATTATAGTTAACATTTAGCTGAAAGCTTACTTTGTTCTTAAAAAGGATTTTTAAAAACCACCTTGCACCACCCTCAGCACAGAACAAATCCTACATCACCAAAATTCTTTTGATTACATTAAGAGCTCTCAGTTTCCCATAGTGCAAAAGTTCCTCAGATGCCTTTCCCAAACCACTTGCAAAGCTATAAAAAAAAGGAAACCATTATCCAATTTTATGAAATGTCCTATAAAGAAAAAAAGCTGGAGTCTTCTTGGTTTAAAGAAACTTTCTAATGTGTTTCTTTTTAAACTACAGAGACTGCTTCAAGGGAGAAAAAAGTAATTTCAGAAGCTGCATCAGACAATAATAGCTCAAAAAATAAGATTAATGCAATAAAATATAATTCTGGAACCAAGTAAAGAAAGAATTTTTCAGTGTATAAGGTAATAGTGCTATTTATCACAGCTCCTGTCTAGTACCAAACCCAGACATACATTTTACAGCCATTGAAGTAGAATTTTACCAATACATGCACCAGAAAAACTGCCAGTATTTTTTAGAAGTTATTCCATTCCCTGACTGGAAGTTGTCTGCTTAAGTGTAAAGGTCACTACTACCTTTATGAGGAACCATATACTTCTGTTCTTCAAGTCAGTCTTGGATGACTACTTTTCCCAACAGTATGTTTTGGCACTCATCTGAATTATCAACATATTTGTTGTATACTTTACAAAACCAAAACACATCCACATACATATCTACCCTACTGACATTAAGGAATGTTGAGGTATATATTGTTAAGAAACATGTGGAGCTGTTTTAAAGTATGCATACTTAGAGAATTTTTAAATGGCTATACAAATGTTTCCAAAAAACCATTTTTAAATAGTTATTTACAGCCAAATGACATAAGCAAATTGTTTTCCAACAGTCTTTCAGTTGCCAAACCAAATTGAAAACCTTGTTCCTGAACATTTTTGGCAGCAAGAAAGTAAAATGAAGTCATTACTAAATGTTTTTGCCAATCCTGAAACACTCTATTATTTTTCAGATGTGATTTATACTCCACGTACAGTTGCAGCACTATGAACATTTGTGTATTAAAAAAATGTAAGTTCATACACAGTATATAAGCATCACCACAATCTTCCTTCCCAGGAAGTTCTTTGCAAATGACTAGCTGAGTTTTTTTTAAGCAATCTAGCTGTAAATAATATTGATATAGCATTATTGTATTAATATTTTAATTAATTAAAAATTATGCTATCATTATAAGTAAAGAATACATCTGCACATAAATTAGCTTTCAGTAAAAGAAGTCCACAAACATCATGAGGACTTAAAATGAAAAGGAAACAGTTCACCAGCAGTAACAATAAGCAGTGGGTGCTCACTCAGTAGCAGAACCATACACAGCCTGACACGGGAACCTGTGAGCTCTTCCAAGGGAAATGAGTTCGAGTTTTCCAACAAATGAAAGAGGCCTCTGAATTCTTGAGCGGCTTGAAGAAGAATCTCTCTTCCTTCACACAAAACCCCTCTGAAACACTATCTACACCTCTCAATGCATCATTATAACTGGGTTAGAGGTATCATTATGAGTAGGTTAGAAAAGGCATACACTATTATCTGTAAGTCAGCTAATGGCCCACACCAAAAGGTTTTCAAAAGGCAAAATACAGCTTTCAACATTTAGAAAGAAAAAAGCCCTGCATCACTAATCACAGATTTTATTCAATTCATACTGTTTTATGAATCATTAACTAGAAAAAGGACAAAATTCCAACAAGATGAAACACAGCAATGAATATTATAAAGGTTCCATTAAGTGAAGTGGAAAAAATTCCCCACAATTTAGCCAATGTGTTCTCCCAGGAACAGAGTGTTCTTGTGATTTAAAGTACACAATGCAATAGTCCATTTTCTGATATGCCTTACCTGACATTAATCAGCTGGAACATCTGATTAAATAAATTAAATACCTTTTTCAGCCTATGATTTAACTGGTAAGTGGGTTGGGATTTTTTTTTGTCCAAGGTGACAAAGATCAGTATGCTGAACAGCACATACTTTTAAATGTATTTCTAAAAGACTGCCTCTCAAGAGTCAGTGTTAGCAGTAGACTGTAGTCCCTAAAATTTTCCATTTTGTATCTTGTTACCAGGAATAAGCAGCCTGATGACTAATTAGGTAAGAGAAAAGAGATATTCATTAATATTTTAGTCTAGCTAGCTATGCTTTTACTTTATAGAAATAAAGAGACTGGTCTTCAGTTTTACTTGCAGTATGACACCTTTATAAGAGCACTGAACAATAGCCCAGCACTAATTACTAAGGACTGCCAAATAAAGAGCAAGAAAACAGCAAAACAAAGCCAGTCAGACTACCCTGTCTGCTTACTCTTCATTTCATTCTAGCAGCAAGAGTGCCCACAGGACAGACAGATGGTCATGTCATTGCAGAAGCAGGTGCAGCAGGTTGTTACAAAAGTGCTGATGGTGGTTTGAACAGATCATTTAAGAAGGCAGTTGGGAGATAAGCTAAAAACCTTTACTGAAGTACTTTGGCTGGTGTGTTTGTGTGTCTGTCTGCAAGTTAGCGTATGTACCTGCAAGAGTGACAGAAAGGAAGGCTAGACACTAAGATACCTCAGAAGGCCAGAATGAAGGTGTTGTAATCATATAAAGCTACTGTTAAAAAACAATGGCTAACACTGATCTGGAATAAAAGTTGAAAAAAAAGGACACTACCCATATCTCCCTTCAAAGGGAATAGTTTTCAGTATGAAGCACTTGTTTGGAGATACAAGTCTGAGCTTGCATTTTTGCTCAAAAGGATGAAGGATTTGCTAGAGAGATGGTTAAGTGAGGCTACGACAGAAAAAAGACACACAGATTAAACCCAGCAGCAAATCACCCTCCCATTATAGGTGTAAAGGCAGTAGTCAAGCAATTTTTTTTGGTAGATGCTTCACTTGGAATTTTCTCTAAATCATGGCAGTAATAACCAAGTTCTCTACTTAAATAATCCTTGATTATTTGTTCTACCAAACAATTTGCCTGTTTTGGTGTACCTGTCTCTGAACAACCTCTTGCATTAATGGGCCCAACAGGTCCCAAATTCAAGTTTGGAAGGATCTCCATTCGTATCATTGAGTTAAGGTAGCACAAGTACTCTGCATAACAAATACAGCTCCCAAGAGCTAATATATATCAAGAGAGGTGGACAGAAGAGGAATCTCTAGGGGCATTTCATACCTGATTGGTATGTATCTCACATGGCACGTGAGGGTGCGTACCCTTTTTTGCTCAGAAATCAGCCAAGGTAACTGAAACTCTTGTCTCTCTGGGCTAGTCTTCACTTCATTCATTTGCTTCGCACTGTTTATGCCTTCATAGCAAGAAGAAAACTAAATCCAGCTGAACAGCATACTTTCTTTCACTTTGAAGACTTTTAAGCATAAAACAGACAGGAAGGGTACAAGTGAACACATGAGCAACTTGGAATAGGGAACAAAGGAAAAAATAAAGAGAACAACAGGAAAGAAAGTAGGGAGAGAGACAACATGAGATAGTGCACAGTTGAACTGGGAGGAAAGGAGGAATGGGAAGCAGTAGTGGATGAAGAGCAAGGCAGCCAAAATAGAAGCAAAACACATGTTAATAGGAAACATACACATAGGAAAGGCTTTCTGCTTTGGTCTACTTAAAACAGGCTTTCAGTGCAATTAAATTTGAACAGTCAAAAACTACTCAGGGGAGGGGAAAAATATATATAAAAGAAGTCAACAAACAGCTAATGGTATAGTTATGTTGTAGGGAAGAGAGCAAAGAAAACAAACTTTTTTCATTTCTTTAATTAAGAAAAAAAAACACAAACAAAAAACGCAAACCAATCAAAAAACTCCCAAATCCAACCACTTTATATATATACATATTTGCGCGCGTGTGTATTTTAGCCATTGCATAGTTTAATGCATCTCTGTGAGTACAAGTACAGCAATTTTGCAGATGGATCCATCTAAACTACTAACTGCATGCATAGTTTTGGTTAAAACAAAAGGCATCAGGCAAAGAATTCTGGTACCAGGAAATGAGAGTAGCGGAAGATAACAGTTCAGTACTACAGCTTAACCAGATGAAAGCTCTACAAAAGTAAGCAAATATGCTGAAAAAAATCAGCAAGGTATTAAACACTGCTTCTACTTTGTGCAGTACACATTGTCAATACTGGAAAACTTCCTCCTGCACGGTTATTTCAAATACATCACTCTTTAGTAAGAGATGCTGGTAAAGCATATATTATAACTGTCAAGCAACTAAAGGTGCATTACTGTCCACATTTGGGATGACCCTTCAAATGGTGTTTTCCCATGCAAAACAGACACAACTGGAAGTCTAAATGCACAGCAATCTATAGCAGAAAGCTGTATTTGCCTATTCTCTCTGTGGATAATTTGATGGATTCCTTATAAAAGGAACTTTTCAGCTAAGGGAAGCAATCAAAGGAGCAAGATGTGAACCTCTACTTTGCAGAAGTTCTGTGCTACACTGTTCTTGCAAATGGATAGAGACACATTTTAGTTTCTTTCCTACCTATGTTACCCAAGGCCAAAATTAGACTCACGTGGGTGAGAAGCATAATCACAATAAACCAGGAAAGGTTTAAATGATTGAAAGTATTCTGCAACATGTCTTTTTTTTTATAACAGAGAGCCTTTGCCATGGATATCTAGTCCTCATTCACTCTTTCTTTTCCTCTCTCATTATACCACGCAAAAAGGATCACAGATTAAAGAGAACAGAGAATGCAAACGTTTTTTTCTTCTCTGTCACATACAAGTTTAACTATAGGTCCTGGTAGATAAACACAGGCTATCACTATTGTGATTTACATCTCATGGCCACAATTTCAAAAAGTAACCTTCATGTGTGAATTATAGTATAGCAGTTTATAGAATCATAGAATGGCTTGGGTTGGAAGGAACATTAAAGATCATTTAGTTCCAACTTCACCAGCACAGGCAGAGACACTCTTCACTAGACCAGCTTGCTCAGAGCCTCATCCAACCTGGTCTTAAACACTTCGTGGGATATGACTTCCACTAGGTTTCCAGGCAAGTTCCAGTGTCTTACCGCCCACACAGTACAGAATTTCTTACTATCACCTAATCTAAGTCTACCTTTTTTCAGTTTAAAGCCATTATCCTTTGCCCTTGTTACTACATGGCCTTGTTAGAAGTCCCTCTCCACCTTTCTTGTAGGCCCCTTTTAGGTAGTGGAAGAGGCTTGAATGTCTCTCTGGGGTCTTCTCTTCTTCAGGCTGAACAACCCCAATTCTCTCAGCCTGTGTTCACAAGAGAGGTGCTCCAGCTCTCTGAACATCCTTCTGGATATCTTGCACTGAATAAGTTCATCATAACAGTCTGGATAGGGAAATTGCTGTCCTCCTACTTCTGCACTGAAAAAATTTGTATTTGTATAAAAACAAAATACTTTGTATAGAGTATTTTTATCACTGGATCAGCTTTGTATTCTCTCTCCTATACTCATCCTACACTAGTAGTATTGATCTGTGTATGTGTTACTAAACCACAGAAGGAGCCTACCTCTTGTATTTTCAGACAGACGCTGTTTATTGCAAGGCCCAAACAAGAAGCACCACAGTCAACACGCAGTGCCGGAGGCCTCTGTTCCTCATTCCACAGAAGAGGAGACACCCTGCAGAAGCCTGAATTTTTTTCACAATGTTTCATCCTGGACACAGTGACGTAATTCCTAGCTACAAATATGTCATTCATCTGGTTTGTTCCTTTGTGAGCTCACTGAAATTATTAAAATGTAATTTTTCAAAGCATTTCCTATACAACATGCTTTCCTATACAACATCTGGACTATCCCGGTGGTTTCAAGTGATCTACATTCCTGCTAGACAATTTCTAGCTTTATCTCCGAATCCCACCATAACTATACTAATACTTTCAGATTAACTTGAAAAACGTTTATTTACCCCCAATTTGCATCTTATTGTTATACAATTCTTACCAGAAAAAATATGTATTTAATAACAAAGGAAATAATACAGCATGATTTCCCCCTCACTCCAACATCCTGTGTCAAAAGAAATTTGTTAATATTTTTGAACATGAAGGCAGTCCTTAAATACATTCCAAGCAGGCTTTTTGCAGAATATATATTTTAACCCTGTTAAATTTGAGATATGAGTCCAAGAGTTGCCCTTGGAACTCATTAAATCAACATTACTGTGACAATATGCCACAGTATGTGTGCTCCTGTATGATAAAGCTTCACCACTATATTCTTGCACTATAACTTTGTCACTGCACACTTCTTCCAGTCCAGCTTCCTGCTATCACTGGGCACCATGCACCATTATTTCCACAGGCCTGTAATTATCAAAAATGTAATGATAAAGCCAAGAGTAACTAACTGACTGACAAATAGTACACATCCACTCCCTTGAGGCGTGTTTCTGGACAACTTTTATATAATAATTAGGAATAAGTTTCAGCGTCATGAGAAGTGGCTCAAAAATAAGAGAAGTAATTTTGCTTCTGGAGAAATATGTTTTCCTTACTTCCTCTATTACTATGGTCTTAGTAAAATTACTTGGATGCTTGTCTGCTTGCAAATTCTGGTCCTGTTTTATTAAAAAAAAAAGTAAAAATGTGGAACTACTTAAGTCACAGGCTGGACTAACTCCCCACCTTTACTGCAATAGCTCCCAAAGTATCTTCAAAGAATAAAATCAGCAAAACTAATCCTAAGGAAACAAAAGATACCACTTTGTTAGGAAATGTACACCTTAGTTTTATTTAATTACTTATTAAGAACAGAATAAAGTAGTATAAATCCAGTGTCTTCTAGTCTGACAAAATATAGTCCTTGTTATTATTTGGAAAAGCTACTTTTATTCTTTATTTACATATACAGCATGTACTCTCATATATATAACACTCCTCCCCAAATTAGGGCAGAAATAGTGAAAACTTGAAGTATATCACATCAAACACAGGAGCCAGGCTACAGAGTTCATGTTATCCCAAATAAGTATATTATGCAAATATCAAAAGACTAAGGAAAACACAAAGATAAATACAAGAGGTAGGAAGGGTAGGTTCACCAGTGCAGGCAAGTGAGTTATTGATACGTCCTGCTACTGTGCAGAAGAGCCAGAGAAAAAAATGTGGTCCTTCAACAAGCTAGCAAATAGAAGCTCATTTCATCCATCATCCTCAGCTGGATACTGTCTCCCCACTCTAAGATTTTCCACTGCTAAAACTTTTTATTGACACATGACACACACAAATTATCAACAGTGCACAACCCTACAACAGGTACTTCATCTTTGACAAATGGTATTTAAGGAAACTTGAATACCCAAGAACAAAAAGTGTAGCTATCTCACATAAAACCTGTTTAAAACTACTCTTTGTTGACACAGTAGTTTTTGAAGCTGCATTTAGCACAGACTCAAACCAAATTCCTAGAGTTAAGTAATAATCATTTTAACAGCTGAAAAACTAGAAGGTCCTGGAGGCAGGATCTGCAATATGCTGTAGTTCCAAACAGAACTAAACCATAACTTTTATGAGAAGCCAGCAATAAGCACAGAGGAGACATATTTTAAAAACTGACAAAAGCAGCTCAGTATCTTACAATCCTGCATGAAGTTCTAATTGCGCAATTATTTCAGGGGCTGAATATGCTTCTTGAAACATCATGAAGGGAAAGAAACTTTATTTTTCCTGGTTTTACTGGTCAGGCTAAAATATCAGTGTTTGCAAACACCCGGGGTATAGCTTAGCCCACCTTGCTTGATATCCAAGAACACCTGAGAAGAAAATGCTAATTGGTTTCATGCCTGCATAGCAGAGCTCTGTTAATGCTTCAGCAGTGTGACTGGAAAGAGTATTTTCCAATTTCAGTGTCTGAGTTGCACAGAAAGTACATTAGGAATACTAACTTGCTTATAAGAAGCTCTCTAGAGTTACAACTTCAAGGAGGCCTTATGCACTTTACAAAGTATCTTCTAGATGTCCTTCTAGCAGTGGAACAAGTAGCAAGAGGCAGAATCACTCATATGATTGAAGCACGGACACTTACAGACTAAGCAATCTGTGAAGTTTATACAGTCAAAACTTTAGAATCATGCAAAATATGTTCAAGTTCTTATGGGTCAAAGTAAGGCTGGAGGGAAACAAATCTCCTTAATAATTCACATATTTTCAAAGAAAATGTGGCTAGAAATTACCTCCTTAGCAGCCATTTTCCTCTCTGTAATGTAATTCAAGACAGAAAAAACTATACTGTAAGTACTCACAAACTTGCTGTCGTCACTTCAATTTTACTAGGACCAAATTTGCATTTAAAAATACTGCTGTTTAGAGAAGACTTTTGAAAACATAGGAAAGCAGTACATGCTTTTCATCTCTGTAAAAGCACATATTTAAGCCATAGGCAGGCATATTGGGATGAAAAAAAATATAAAATGCAAATCCTACCTGAGTTCAGAAAGGCCCTTCAGAAGTAAGCTGAAGAATTCTTTTATCCATGTATATACAATTTATATACATGTATATTACATATACTGTCCACATTATACATTGCATATTATATTATTTTGTTATATTATGAAGATCATAGAATGGTTTGGATCAGAAGGGATCTTAAAGATCCTATCCACCTGTGATGGGCAGGGACACCTTCCACTAGACTGAGAGGTGCAATATGTACAACGTACATATACACACAGATAAAACTTATAAAACACAATTTGTCATTAACACGCAGTGACAAACTAAAAAACATCTTCAATAGAACTTCACATCAGAACTATGAAATGAAAAAGTAATTTGTTCCCATGCAACTTTTATACTTAGAAAGATACATTTTTACTGAAAAGTAGTATCAAAAGTGATAGGAAACTGTAAAATAACAACATCATGAAGACATATTCTTACATATGAGAAGATATGTTCTTACAATATCTGAAATACAAAGCCTATAAAAAGAAATATACTACTGTATTTTTTAAAATCATTGCATAATATGAAATGAATCAGTGAGTAATAGGCAGCCTCTCCAATACATAGATGATACTGGAAGTCTGTGAATTTTCCTTAAGAGAAATTGATTTTAACTTAGTTTTAGACTGTATTAAAAATAAATTACAATTTATGACACTGCATCAGTGTTAGGTCTGAGTGACTCTTGGCTTTCAAGTCTCTACCTTTATCATAGCAACTACACAGCCAAACTACTTTTTGTGGCATTTCTTTAAGTCCTTAACTAGCAGAAATTGCTGTCAATTACTGGCATTCTAAGGCTGTATTACTGCACAAAAAGAAAAAAAAACTTCTCGTCAATAGCAGGCATAACAACTGCAGTGCCAACCATGTTTCATGGACCACATCTAAATCAATCCAATTCTGGCTGAGCAGGAACAAGAATTTCTCTTCCCAATGAAACTCAGATATCTAGGGATACAGTTTGTCCCTGTACACAGCGTTTTAGAGAACATCACACATGGATTTTTGGTGCTAACTCAGCAGCATGCAACATAATTGGGAGTATTTTATCTCACACATACAATTCTCAGCATATTTAAGTGTAATATTCCTTGCAAGTTGGCTTTTGCTACTGTTGTCACCCACCTTTGCTATCTGCTATCAGCACAACAAAGTTAAACTGGAACAAATGGTATTATTTTTCTCCCTCTATGTTTAATACCCATTGCACATGTCTGAAATGATAATTCACTCTTTGAGCATTTGGCTCACTGCAATATTTGCTTTTGCTGCGAGAGCTGTATTCTCTTGAAGATAATGTAAATGAGCAGATGGAAGCATCAAAAAGGACCTTAGAACTTCCCAATGCCACTGCTGGCTTTGCTAATTATTCAGTGAATGCTACGTCTGATTCTCACTTACATACATAGAATGCTATGTGTCAAGAGAATATGTGTGGCAGGATAGAATATATTCCAGTACTTTACAGGCACAAATAAATAAGTCACCTAATGGAATATATGGTATGAAATATACGGTCAAGGTTCATTAGATAACACAGATACTTTACAAGTCAAATCCGACTCTGCATGCTGCTGGAGTTTCTTAGAAACCCTCCAGCACATACAGTTTCATGGTCTGCATTTGCTAACCTTGCATACAGACAGGTAACATACAGAGAGCTCCACTGCAGTACAGTGACAAACCACAGGAAACACACAACATGGTCAAGGGCCTCATCACAGGACATTACCCTTTCCTGTACTCCCTACACTGTATTTCTTTTTTTTTTCCAGTTAGCCCTTATAGGTACAGCTCTTACAACTTGTTTGTTTAGTTCTTAAAAGTCTCTCGCATAAAGGGCTGAACTTCTGCAACATTCACTTGTGCCAGAAGAAACTGCAGCAACTCAGCAGGTCTTATGGGGTAAGCCCTGATTTTCTCCTCATATTCTAGATTTTAAGGAACAGCTTGTTACAGGGGATTGAGTTGAACTTGACAATCTATGTGCAAGTTTTTAATAATAAGCAAAACCTTATTTAGCCCAGGCCTTATATACTGTACTTCATGAAATGCTTTTACCTTCAGTGCCTTACGCAATTTATCTACATAACCACAACTGAGACTACAAGAACCGGCTACACTTGCTGAACTACTCATTTCCACATAACAGCTACCTTCAATTCTTCAATAAAATGCAAAGTTGCATCAAGTATACTTTATAAAAATTTTGTTTGGAAATTTACATTTCTTTTTAATGGTGAAGAAACAGTATCCAGCAAACCTCATACAACCATTAAGAAAACCACTGAAGAATTTTATTTCTCATCTTCCCAAACCTGAGGTTGATCCTGCAAATCCCTCCAGTGTGTTACAGACATACAATGGACAGACATACACTTTGTAGATTCATACTACATACTATTTCTCAGAGTTTGCAAAGCCCATTCTAAATATTATTTTCAGCTGATAGGTGAAAGCAACAAATTCACAGAATCAATGTTTATAGTGAATATTTCTAAGGTCCCACAGAAGAACTCTGAACTTCACCTCCCTTTCTCAAGAGCTGCTTCTTGTTTCAATTAGCCAAAACATCTAAATCACATGGTTTGCTTCCAACCTTTTCAGCCTAAACTTTGTCTCTAAATGTAACAGTCCCCACTGTGCCAGATGCACTCCACATAGAAATGCAAGATAAAAAGTACTGAGAGCACTGGAAGCAAACATCCAAGTATTTCATGTGATTTTTACTGAAACAAAGTTTTAACCCAAGCAGTTACTAGATTCCAGTCACTTGTCAAGATCCTTGTCACTAGAATTCCCAGAGATTATTGCAAACAGAAAAAATAAGCCTCATTTTTCACTAAGCCTAATCATTTACCCTGTCAAACTACTTCATAAACCCCCACATTTCTAGCAGTTTTCATGTAATTTGTGATGCTTTAGCACAATATTGCAGTGTCACAAACACTGAGAAAACCCCTGAAAGAAACCTATGTCCCTGTAATTAAACCTCATGTTTGAAGAAAGATTGTGCTTTGAAGGTCTACGTAAAAATCTAGACATTGCACAATAACAGACAACAAAAGCATCCTAAGGCATATTTTGTTTTTAACGCAACTTTTATGAACCACATTTCTCATCATGGACTTTACCATCATTTGCAGGTATAGCAAAGCAAAACTAAATTCATGCTGTGACCAAAAGAACCCACTCAAACTCAAACAAAATAAATTTATAAATTACTTCCTACCACAGTCTGATATTAAACATTGAGCTTCAGCTGGAGGCA
Source organism: Sclerurus mexicanus (assembly GCA_013396755.1). Taxonomy (NCBI): domain Eukaryota; kingdom Metazoa; phylum Chordata; class Aves; order Passeriformes; family Furnariidae; genus Sclerurus; species Sclerurus mexicanus. The sequence continues at coordinate 31,441 of VWZF01003102.1, forward strand.
GCCGAAATTGTCACTGGCATTTTAACCTCCAGTTTAACCATTCCAAACAGGTAATACACCTGTGTTCTTTCATATATGCCATAGCTAGTGATGCTATCCTGATGTTGTACATTAAGTTAGAAATATACCGAACGTTAAGACTGTGGGAATTTCAGACCATATTTCTTATGTGCATAAATTCAACTCAAAGTTCGTATGAACAACATATGAATAGACAAGATAATTTCAGATTAAAACAAATTGAATATGATTATTTTAGATTTAAGCTCTTCTGAACCTCGTACAACCAAGGTAAAGTCTCCTTGAATTTTGAAAAAAGCTATGAGCAGGTTGTCACTGCTGTCTTCCACTGACTTCCAAGGCCTTTCTGATCACAAACTCAGCCTGGCGTGGGGATGCAGTCAAAAATAGGTAAAATCCACCTCTAGTAGGAGCTTCAATAATGCCATACATGGAAGAAGTTTTAAAGACATTTTATCCTAAGACTCATAGACTTTCACTGTTCGTAAGTTAAACATAGACCCAAACCAGACAGAGATTATGAATGTGCATCAGTTCTTTACGGTACCATGTTACATGTACCCAAGATGCCCATCTGCTCACAATCAGTCATCTGCATCAACGCCGCACTGATGTCTGTCTTCTGCCAGCTGTGCCTGGGGCACATCTGCCCAAACCACTGAGCACAAGGTTGATTTAGGGCACTGGCAAGGCTGCCATTTGGAAAACGGCTGGTAAGTGTCAGAGGGATCTTTGCCCACATGAAAGAATTGTGGGCATGTATGGAAAGGTGAGTGATGAAGTTAACTGCACTTAGTAATTGTGCATGTCTTCATGGCTGCTTACTAGTTAATAATTGACCTCCACATATGGTCAAACAGCTGTTAAAATTATCATTTTTACACCATAGGCGAATAAATTCAAGCACCAAAAATATGAGGTAGGACACTCCTAGGATGCTTTAGGGCCACACCAAGTCACAGTTTGATCAAAAATGCACTTAAATGACAGTGATCTTTCTTGAGCAGGTTCAAAGACAAGTCCTGCACAACTACAGTAGGAATCCTTACATAGCTTTTCCTCTGAAGAAGCTGTGGTAAAGAAGGTACTGCTCTCAGAAAATCAGCTTGACATGTCAATCCTCCACCCTGCAGAGTTCCTGTCACTTCTGTGACATAAAGCACATGAAGCAGAAGCTGGGTAGATTCAAACACTTTTCGAAAGTAAGAAACTACTAAGTAACATATAAGTCATACTCTGTTTATGCCTTAGCACAATGAAGTCAAAAACCTGAAGAAATACACCTAAATCTAGAAATTGGAGGCCCCAAAGAGAGAGCAGACCATGGCCCTTTTTTCTTTCTAAACAACATTTCTAATTATTCATATAGTAAAAAAATACTGTTAATGTACATTGCTGAAATACAGAGATAATCTCTCCTTTCTTGCTGTTGCACAGTGCATTCATCTTACAACACTATCAGCTTTCCCACAGGAAGCACAGTATCTTTTATAATTAGGAGTGAGACAAGGGCATATCACAAATTCTCCTTTACAAATAAGCCTATCAAGAGAAGGAAAAAAGTCAGACGAGTAACCATCAATGGAATAATTTAATGACTTATTGGGTTGCTACTGGAAAGAGGAAGTAAATTTATCAGTTCAGCAGCTAACAATGCAATAATCTCTAGCTGAAACCAGTAACTAAGAGTAGTTTCAAATGTCTTTCCTCTTTTATCCTGAAGCTTTATATGCTCACTTTTGGCTAACTACAGCACAAGAAGGCCTGTGCTCACATAATAACAGCCTGGTCTGTTGAGGTAAAGAGACAAAAATTACAGAAACACTGCCTTCATTGGAGGCTCTGTGGGGCTGTAGATGACTCAAAGTGTTCATTCACTTCTCAAAACCTCCAGTTTTGCTACTCTGCTACAAACTACAAGTCAAATAACACAGTCCTAGGTGTGGTCCATCTGTTTCCATTACCACTTCAGACTCCAATATAAATGTATGCAAAACACATGACAAAAGTCACACCTAGGTATAGACCAACACACAACCAAACCTGGTATGTTCTCTAGCAGGATAGTAACACAAAGGAAGAGAAGCAACTTTGTGAACACTAAACAAAAGCAGGGGATAGCTACACAAAACATCCAGTCTAGTTAGACACTGGTATGCATCTTGGCTTTTTTGCATGAGAACACCACAGTACACTGAATCTGCTGTTTCATACACAGACAATTAAAATATTTCTCTACAGACAGGTCAAAATTAGTTGTCTCTGTACTACATAATTCCAGACAGAGAGCTTCAGACTGAGCAAAGATGACAGTTTAGAACACTCCGAGACTTAATTAAAGTTTTGAGGGCTAACAAGTAGGATGCTCCTCCTACTGTTGGAATTTCTTTTTTTTTCAAACACTTAAACATAAGACTTTGAATAAAAGATCGTTAAGAATACATTTCAGATGAGAAGTAGTACACGAACCCTGTTAACCTAAATATTTGTAGTACATGAACCATGTTAACCTAGATATTTATAAACTACTCATTCCTTAGTCCTGGCTCTGGGAAAAAAAAAAAAAAAGTATGTATTTAAAAACCCCAAAAGTTAATTCAACAGGGAACATTTTAATAGGTATTCCTATATAAATGAAACAAAAGCAGTTTGTCATTCACACTGTCATTTAAGATGTTCTTCTGATTGGATGTATTATATTACTGAAGAGGTCTGAAACTCTTCCTTCTCACTGTCATCACTTAAACTTTTCCTAAATTCATTGTTTCATCTAGTTACAGCAGAATTTTAGAAAGACTCTAAAAATTACACAAGTATTTGTGTTTTAATTTTAGGTACCTTTACTATCTCATACTTGGATTCAATTATTTGCACACATGTAATAATATTCTATGGGTGTTCTGCCTAGAAAACAGACGTCAAACTGCCTCTTTAACAATGCCATCTCTGCTTTCTGCATACGCTAAGAATCATCATATTAACAGGCCAGAAGACAAAAGCAGTCCCAGCAGTGCCACATTTCTGTATACAATCAGCACCACAAATTTCAGCAGAAGTCTAACAACCACAGAAATAGTGATTATGAAAGTCTAAGATCCTTACTCATCCATATTCCCAGTAGTTTCAGATCATTTCTAGTGGAAAGATGTGATCTGCAAAGATCTGAAGCAAGGTAAGATTCCAATTTAGATTTCTATTGCCACTGAGAAATACATAGTAATGTTCCTTCCATTACAATACTTTAGAGTCCTACTATAATGATCTGTGAATAGAGGGAAGAACATTCATAGTGTAAACAAAAACTGATAACATTAAATGTAAGTATCATTATTTAATGAGATGACTTATTACATCATCATGTTTGTACTAAAAACAAAACCAGAAGCTGTGGAATCCCATGAGAAGGTTTTCTGTTTACTAGCCAAAAAGCTCTTCATAATACTTCCTTTGTTTTCATCTTGAACAAAGTCACTAAACTTGATGGGACATCTCTCTTCCCTCCCAGGAGCTTCCACTACCACTCTGAATGTGAAAATTTCTTTTCCACTAAGTGGAGTGGGGTATAAAAGACTGAAGTAAAAGTACCTCAAAGGCTTCTGTGTGTGCCTGCCTTCATGCACTGCAACAAGTCACATACAGTTATCCATACTGACCTTCACATCGCTCAAAATCGAGCAAAGACACCTGTTTCAGCAGAGACTGGGTACTCAGTTTTGTCTTAAGGGTGTGCTCCTTTGTGCAAGGTAAGCCACACATACCTTTTTCTTTCCAGACTACTTATTTATCCACAGAAAAACCACTGTATCTCTCTGGTGACGAGGAGATGGGTCAGCTGAGTAAGAGGCACTCTCTATCCCACATAAATCATGACCATCCTCTCCACTCTCTGAACATACTCACATAAAATACATCACAAAGAAATACAGAGGAGATCCCAAACAGCATCTGCAGGTGTGGATCTGCTGATTGTTTTGCACTATAAAGAAGGTAAGGGTATAGTAATCTTTACCTTGACTCATACACCAAAAGACTACAATGTATGGCAATGTCTCCAACAGCCTGGAATGTAAATTTTAACCCCTCCATCCTCAGATAAACCTTTTCGAATATGGTCAGCAAACACACTGGAGAAAAAAGTCTGAATAGGATTATTTATTTTCTTAGCAATGTTTTCTTAGAATCATGCATTAAAAAGTATTTGTATGTTCAGATAAATCAGTCTACAATTTGTAAGACCTTAGAGCAACAGAAACGGACACTAAAGACAAAAGACCATGACACTGCTGGCACATCCCTTGACTGAGCTCTGAATGCTAAACTTGACACTGAATTAACTTGACAGAATAAAGTGATCCAAAAAACTTTGTCAGTCAAAGAACACTACTGAAAATAAAGTTCAGTATTCTTACCTGCTATAGTTTTGGTTCCATGTAGAGCTAGCCTGCCATGCTGTAAACTTGAGCATGACCTTGTACAAATAGTACATTACTCTTGGCAAAAAGCTTTTACTCATGACACACTGAGGCCAAGACTTCAATTAGGTACAAAAGGGAGACAGCATCTGCACACACTTTCAAGAAAGAAAGTTATCTTAGCAGTAACCAGGGAATCCCAGAATCTTTCCATATAGTTCAATCACACTTTGAAGATTTTCAACTATCACTCTAATAGGAAACCCACAAATTTCTAAACTCCTTTTTAATAATCCCAAAACTTTGTAGCTTGGATTAGAGAAGGTACACAACCACAAAGACTGCTCTTTTGACCCAAAATAAATACTTTCATTAACCTTATAATTGGAGATAGAAGCAGTGGTGTCTGCAAGGAATTTGTGTATTACCCAAACTAAAACTTGGCTGCTTCCAGCAGTGCAACTTGTTTACTTGGGGGAGAAAAAAAAAAAAAAGGCAAACTGAGGAAGCACATTTCCCAAGTTTTGTAAGACATCAGGTTTTAAACTGTTCTCTGAATCACTCAGAGACCAGCAGAAGTATACAGCAAGGTCAAAAAAAAAACCCCAAAACAAAACACCAAAACAGAAGAAAACAAACAAACAAAAAAAATAGAGCCTGTGACCTTACTTGCCATCAGTAATAAGCAAACCACAGTTTGAGACATCCTATTTCATTCAGTTAGTTCTCTTTATGAACTGAAAAAAATCAACCTTAAATTTGAAGAAGAAAAACCAGTTTGTAACAAATCCAAGAGGAAACTCTTATTGGCTCTTAACATTTAGTGGCTAATGGAGGACACTTCACAGGAGTTTACATAACTAAATGGCAGTACCTTTTAAACACTGAGAAATCTTTCTACATATGCCAGCCAGCAAGAGTGGCAAACACAAAACAGAGGACAGCACAGACTACAAGCTTCAATTGAGACCTGGGACTCCCATCAGATTGCCACCTGGTGTGTTCCTGCTCCCTCAGCTGCTGCCGCTGGGAATAGCTATGCTGAGACCTGGAAAGTGATAGGCACACCCCTGCTACAATTAGTCACAGAATCATAAAATGGTTTGGGTTGGAAGGAACCTTAAAAATCACCTAATTCCAACACCCCTGACCACAGGCAGGGACACCCTCCACTAGACTACATTGCTCACTGCCCCATCCAGTCTCACCTTGAACACTCACATTAAAGAATTTATTTGTAATATATAAAGTAAATCTACCATCTTTCAGGTTAAAGCCTTTCCCCCCCCATCCTATCACTACAGATGCTTGTCAGAACTCCCTCATCAGCTCTCTTGCAGGCCCTGTTTATGTACTGGAAGGTTGCTCTAAGGTGTCCCTGGTGCCTTCTTTTCTCCAGGCTGAATATACCCAACTTGTTCAGCTTGTCTCATTGTCTTTGTGGACTTTCTCTGGACTTGCTCAACAGGTCCATACCCTTCTTATGTTGGGGGTCCCAGGTGTGGATGCAGCACTCCAGGTGGGGTCTCACCAGAGCAGAGCAGAGGGGCAGAATCTCCTCCCTCAACCTGGCCACACTGCTTTTGATGCAGCCAGCCCTTCAGCTGCAAGTGCACCTTGGTGGCTCATGTCCAGCATGTCATCCACCAAAACCCCCAAGTCCTTCTCTTCAGGGCTTTCAATCCATTCCCCACCCAGCCTGTATTTGTGCTCAGCATTGTCCCAACCCAGGTGTAGGACCTTGCACTTGGTCTTACAGAATTTCACGAGTTTCACATAAGGTTCTCAAGCCTGTCACGGTCCCACTGGATGACACGTTTTCCCTCCAGGATATCAACCCCACCACATTGTTGCTGTTGTCGGCACATTTGCTTGAGGATGTAGTTGATCCCACTGTCCATGTCATCAATAAAGATGTTGAGCAGCACTGGTCCCAGTACCAACCCCTGAGGACACCACTCATCACTGCTCTTTATTTGGACTTTGAGCTTTTGACTGAAACTCTTTGAGTGTGACCAGCCAGCCATATCCTTGTCCACTCAATCCACATCTCTTCAGTTTAGCAATAAGGATGTCATATGGGACAGTGTCAAATGTTTTGTGTAAGTCCAGGTACGATGCTTTTCTCTTAACCAACCGTTCTATAACCTCACTGTAGAACACCATCAAATTTTTCAGGGACAATTTGCCCCTAGTGAAGTCCTGTGAGTACCAAACACGTCCTAGTTTTCCATGTGCCTGAGCATAGTTTCCAGGAGGATCTGCAGCACAATCTTGCCAGGCACAGAGGTGAGACTGACTGGCCTGTAACTCCCTTGTAGTTAAGCTATCATTTAGCTGCATGGATGTATCTTCTGGCATTTAGCTGGCTCACACTGGTACTCAGGCCAAGAACTTCTTGTGAAAATAAAACTCAGCAGGAGAGGAAAGCAAATAACTTTCCCAGATAGTGAGGGATGGGAAGTTCTGGGTACAAAACAGCCCCAGGAGAATCCAGCCCATTCACGTCCTTGGCAGGCACCAATCTACCCTTGTACTTTGCTATAGAGTAGCAAAAGTAGCTACTTCTGCTACAAAGTGGCAGCAACAAGGAGGGATAAAACCCCTGATGGGCACAGAAAGTGAGATTCAGGCTGGGCACCTGGGGAAGGCAACAGCTGTTGCAATCCAACAACAAGTTTCTCTCTCCTGAACAGATTACAGGAACACCGACAGCAATCTCGCATATTATGTTCATGAGAGCAGAAGAAGCTAACAGATCTCCCTCTATCAATTCCACCTCTCTTACACATCTCCACTGCCAGTTTCACACCCCACAGCACAGCCCCACAAATGTGGGTTGAACCTGCAAATTGCACCAGTTAAAGAGGCAGCTGAAAACCAGCTGCCCTCCATGCCGATTTCTTTTGTTCTTGTAAAGTTATTTTTAATCCAGATCGGTTCAGTGCTTTGATATTATCACGAAGTCTTATCAACAGTTGTGCAATCACAGTCAAAAAAGTGGCAAACTGCCATAAAAGTTGTAGTATTTTTAAGTCAGCGCTGGTCCTAAAGGCAACATCCCACCAAACTGCGCTCCTCATCAAGCTGTAAATTCAAATGCTAGTAGTTCCTCTCAGTTCAAGTGGCACAGTTATGTTTCTGGAGCTGTGAACGTGACTTAATAACTGCAAACTGCTGCAAATTACAGCAATATTTCTACTGTTGAATGGTATTGATTTTTTTTAAAAAGTATTTGTGCAACTGAAGCATCTTTGTATTTGTGTCCATTATGTTTAATATAACTATGTTCATAAACTAGAAGCTCTAGTCAAAGGACATCAAGACAGACTTTCCAATTTGTATTTTCCCTTCCCAGAAAAGTGCCCGCTCCTAAGTTTCTACAAAGACTAAAAGGAGCCAAGTGAAATCCAATTCAGAAGCCTGATACTTTTTTCATAGGATGAATTTTATGATTCACACTGAACTGATCTCCATTAGGAGAGGATAAAAATCATCTTACTAACACTAGGTCATGACCTGCAGACATGCACTTCTTATACAACACTGGATGAATTTTTCAGCCTCTGTGCCTCAGTTCCAGGGTGTGTAATATGTGCATTCCCTGGTCCCAAAGAGACAATTTAAAAGGTATTTCACTATCTCTGTAATTTCAAATACTGCAATAACAAGTATTCGATAAAAACCAAAGGGCACCAAACACAGGGGGCTGGCTAGGTGGCATTCAGTCACAAAACACATGCATCTCAAGCTAAAGGAGCTAACAGTAAAAATGAACACAGTTTATAAAATAGCCATCATCCAGCCCCTGTTTTATTAGACATAAGCATCCTGTGCACATACACACAGACATGTGCACATACACAACACCACACAAAATTTCACAAGTAACTGTCTTTTTAATTCTGATGCAGATCATAGCTGTGGAACACTGAATAAACTACTGCTCGCTTACTCTCACTTTTAGTTTCCGAAAATCTCATATTTCAAAATACAAAACACAAGTACATCTAGACAACAGTGAAAATACACAAGAATACACAAGGCACTTGCAACACCTACAACTTCCCCCTACTTTGCTGATCACAAATAAAACAATCAGTTTTACAGCAAGGAGGAAATACCAACAAAATGATAAATACAGGCTGATATAGTTTTCTAGTTCACAACTGGAGAATTAAGAGGGAAGGTAAAAAACTGAGTTTCTAGCTCAGTGAAGGAGGACTTGAAGATTCTTGCTCACATATAAGGAAAAAAAGCTCCTTTTGGACAGTACGAGTGTGAAGATTAAGACAAGACACATGACCACATAAGCACAGCAGGAATCAGCAATGACAAATCAAACACATATTTAGAGAAAATAAAATTTAGAGTATCAGTGGTGAGGACCCATGTGAGAGACTGAAATATTAAGGGTTAATGACTCAAACAATCAGCCTAATAAGAACCTTCAGAAGCAGGTTGTAACAGCTCTTAACAAGTAGGTATGGAACAAAACGGATTCAAACAAAAATTACACTCAGAGAAGGAATGGTCCAAGAAGTACCTAACACTGGATGGCAGAGAAGACAAGAACACCATGTTCCCAAAGCCATGTCAGCAAAGACTTCATTTAGAAAAGCATTGTATTGCATTTACATTGTGTAGAGTTTGCTATTAAGCAATATGCTGTTTTAAATAATAAAATATATATGATGCTGCTCATTTGTATGCTTTAAAATTAATATTTTATTTTTCCTGATCAGTGGATTACTTTTTAGCTTCCACAATAGATAAATTTCAAATAAGGCACTACATAATTACCAGCAGTAGAATCACAGAATCTTTCAGGTTGGAAAAGACACTTGAGAGCACTGAGTGCAGCTGTTAAACTAACCATGCTAGACTGTGCCAGGTCCTCTATATTAAATCATGTCCCTAAGCACCACATCTATACCCCTTTTGAATACCTGTAAGGACAGTGACTCAACCTTGGGCACTCTGTTCCAAATTTTGCCCACCCTTGCAGAGAAAAAATTTTTTGTATTGTCTTATCTAAGCCTCCCTTGGTGCAGTTTAAGGCAGTTTCCTCTTGCCCTTTTGTCTGTTACCTGGGTGAAGAGAACAAGCCCTACTGGGCTACAACCTCCTTTCAGGTATTTGTAAAGAGCAGTAAGGTCTCCCTGCTCTCTGGGCCTGGCCATCAAGCTTTCTTTTTTAACCAGCAAAGACTTTACCTGTCTAAGCCATGGGTTGCCACTTTCTCCAGGAGAATGCTGCACAAGACAGTGTCTAAGGCTTTAGTGAAGTCCAGATAAGCTACATCCACAGCCTTTACTTCATCCACTGAGTCACCTTCTCATAGAAGCTGATCAAGTAACCAAAGTAATCACACTGCAACACCAACAAGTATACATTCTTTAACCACTGTGTGAGACAAAGGCAGGCTCTCACCAAGAGCTAGCACAGCACGTTATCGTGGAGGGTGCCGAAAAGTTCACAGAAGCTGTGTCAGTTTTCATCTACCCTCAAAACAAAACGGGAACTGGGGGGAGAAGAGAAGGCAGCACCTTACAAACAGCTGCCTAAGGAAAGGCTGCTGCCAGTTTCTACACTAAAGGGGTTAAGAATACCAACATACTTAAAGTGCCTTGGTTACACAGAACACACACAGATTAGGTACAGTACATTCAGGGCTGTAAGATTCAGTAATAACATTTTCAATAGTATATGGAGTACGTTATGTGACCAAAGGGGAAGTATTTTTATAGTTTTTAGCCCATTTTGCTGGTGACATAATTAAAAAAAAATCTCTTACCTAACTAAGAAGATAATAAACAAAACTAAGAAAAATCAACATAATTTCACAAATACACTGTTGCAGTAAACTGTATATTTCAATTCTCCCAATATCAAAAACACCCAAACACATAACCAAAGACGGCCCTAAACCTGTGCTAAATGAACTTTTCTGCTGTTTTTAATGGTTTAAGGATCAATTCCAAGACTCAGAACATGATTTTCAACTCCCTGATTTATCTAACTGGGGGAGGGGAAGAATCCAGGAAAGAGATGAAATACAGTAAAATAAAATTAAGAGGAACATTTTTACAATTCTCTTTTATTTTTTCCCCTCAATAAATTAATTATTAGAAACTGATCTTTAAAAATAAAAGAGATTGGAATAATTGCATTCAATTTTGGGTTTCTTGAACTAATCTTGAGATGTGTATAAGGAAAAAGCCCAACAGATTACGGATAGGAGAACATATCTGGGTGGAGAAAGAGATGTGACAAATTAAGCATTACTTATGCTGTGGAAGAGTTAAGAGTAACATTAGGCATTCATCAAAATATGTATTCTCTGCTTTGAAGGTGGAAAAATTTTGAGACCATTTAATGAAATTTATTGTAAAGCATCTCCACCCATCACAGACCATGAGATAAATATCCCATAAATTTACATTGATACATAAAAAAGTTCAGTGGGTTCTACCATATACACTCATAAATTCTAAAACTGACAGCGCTCCTTATATTAGGTTCATTTTAAGAAGAGTTTCTGTTGTTTTAACTTTGATCTGATCCCTTCTCCACCTTAATTTATCCAAATGATAGCTCAAAACATTTACATAAATACAAAACTATCTTCATTTTGTTAAATGGAAAGAAACAAACTCACTGTTTCTTCATCTTAAGCAATATCCTCCTAGAAGCAATACGAAACAAGCATATTTACATTGCCTTTTGGAGAGTTAACAACATCCGCATCCAGTTTTTCTAAAGTAATGGCACGTATCACAGCTCAGCTTTGAAGAGGCAGCATTAAAGAGAAAAGGGTGGAATGGACAACCAAAAACCTCTTATCACCTAAACAAGGCATTGGTAACATTGCTAATTTACGAAATTCACTTTATGGTACTAACAGGTAAGTTTACTATTTAAAGGCTTTCCTGCTGTCGGACCCTATTCAGAAAAGTCAGCGCCTGGGGCAGAAATGCCTCAGTGCAGCCCCGCTCTCCCCGCAGCGGAGCCCAGCCGGACCTGCACGGGGATGGGTTGCACGCACCTGGAAAAGCCCGTTCAGCCGCAGCGCAGTACAGTCCGCAACAGCCAGCGCCTCAGCCGCGCAGGAACATACCCCTCACCATTCCCCCACAGGATATTGGGAGGTTTTATCCTTAAAAGGCTACAGTACTACAATTAAGAGACTTGAAAGTCTGAGGCAATTCACAGAAACCCTCCCCCCCCCCTCCCAAAACGACAC
>VWZF01003102.1:44487-71682 GCA_013396755.1 Sclerurus mexicanus
TACGTGGCTTTGAACACTGCCAGAGTTGGGGCATCCAAGTGCTCCCTGGCCCATCTGTTCCAGTGTTTTACCACCCTCACAGTAAAAAAATTCTTCCTAATATCTAACCTAGATTTCTCCTCTTTCAATTTGTACCCATTACTTCTTATCCTATCACTACAGTTCCTGATGAATAGTCCTTCCCTGCAGGCCCCCTTCAGATACTGGAAGGTTGCTGTGAGGACTCCATGCACCCTTCTCTTCTCCAGGCTGAACAGCCCCAACTTTCTCAGCATGTATTAGCTCCTGTTCTCAGCCTCTGTTCAGGGCTGAACCTGTCATCCCAGACCAGGAGGATCACTTTCCTTGCCTCTCATTTTGTTGCTCTGGAATCGCCCTCACTCATGACACATGAGCTCCAAATGCTGCCTGTCACATAAAACCACTTTTGGGCTGGTCACCAGGAGACATGTGTCCTGAGAAGGATCACTCAGGTGGCTATAAGAATAGCCACTGGCAGCATCCATCTGTTCATTCTCATCTACACTGAGAAGGCCAAAAATCCAAGTTGTTAATTCCCCTAACATTATGTACTTCCGTGTTCAAGATCTGCAGGCCTCAGAAGAAAACTGAAGGGGAAGAATTGAGGAGGAGGACAGTGAGGAAGGCTACAAATCAGTATAGATAAATGAATATGGAAAGAAAGCTGAGAGAATGAACGTGCAAATATTTCCTGCTGAAGGAAATTGTAGGCTTAACATTGCTGTGTTCAAGAGAATGCCTCTCCTACAGGGCCATGGGCTCTTCTTAGGGAACAGTGCTGGGGCTGCACCCATGCCATGTGAGCCAAAGCTGAACAGGTGACAGTCCCTGCCTGAGAATGGTTAAGAACCCTAAGCAGCTGCTCAGAACCCTCATATTCCTGGTAGAGTAGACTACTCCCAAGCTACACAACATGAGTGCGTAATAGCTCTGAATTTATAGCTGTAATTACTGTTATCGGACAGGCTGACTCATGCACATTGAATTCCAAGTGCAGAAGGAACTACTGTATGCCTGCATGTGTTAAAGAAAAGAAATAACATAACATTTCAATGTTCTCCTTCCATTCCCCTCCCTCCATATTTATAAAAATCGAGAGCAAAATAAGTTCATCATATATTTACTCAAACCTATGTACAGTAGTCACATCATTTAAGTGACAGTGGCTTCCCTAGGTCAGAGCTGCAAGAGAGATTCCTGGTAAACTAGCTTCTGCTCTCATCCACTGATGCTTCAATTTCTGCTTTTCACAGCAGTAGGAGTGCAGTGGCTCACATACACTGCAGTCAGATATGCCATCTGGCTCAGCTCTGAATTTTCAAAGTGGATGACATTTTTTTAATGTATTCAAAATCTGCAGCATTAACTAGTTCATGGTCATATGAGTATTTGGAAGATGACTGAGAATAGGCCATCAGATCTTCTCAAAATTGTCAGGAAATTCTTTTAAGGTGAACTGCTTCCCCTTACATTTCACTTCAACAGGCAAGACGGAACTGTCTTACAGAACCCTTGCCAAAGAAGTTTTAAGAACTGCAGATAGCAAAGACATATTATGAAAAGGTAACACCAAGTCCCAGGCCCTGTCCCAAGACTGGACAGAACCCCTGACTACTCCACCTGCAATAAAGTGTCTTAAAGTAAGAGAGAGTTTCTTCTTTCTACTTAACCAAACAGGTACCTGAATGGTTTTTTCCACTCATGCGTGCCCTCAGTAACAATGCTTGCTATATGATGCAAGTAAACTCTCAGTAAATGACAGGTTATGAATCTCAATGACCACGTTTTTCTCCTGATACTGCCAGGGTGTCCTCACAGTGCCCTGGGATCTGTCAGCTGCATGCAAATATATGGAAACCAGTCTGATCAGAGTTGCCGCTAGTTGTGGTAGTAGATTGCTTGTTGCAATCTAATTTTCTACACTTATCATTTTGGTAGATTGCCCTTGTTGTGAATTATCCCCAGCTGGCAACCAAGTCCCATGAAGCCACTCTCTCCCACTCAGGGTGGAATGGGGGAGAGAACTGGCAGAGTAAAAGTGAGAAAACTCATGAGCTGAGATGGAGACAGTTAATAGGATAAGCAAAAGCCATACACACAAGTAAAGCAAAGCAAGGAATTCTTTCACCATTTTCTGTGGTTAGACAGATCCTAAGCCATCCCAGGGCTCCATCAGGTGTAACATGGATTTGGGAAGACAAACATCATCACACTCAATATTACAACCCCTTCCTCCTTCTTCCCCCAGCTTCATATGCTGAGCATGATATGAATATCTAATCCATGGTATGGAATAACCCTTGGGTCTGTTGTCCCAACTGTGGTCCCTTCCAGTTGCTTGTACACCTCCTTGGTGGAGTGGTAGATGGAGCAGTAAAAGTCTTGATGCTGTGTGAGTGCTGGTCAGTGGTAACGAAAACATTTCTGTTTCCAGGACAAATCCAAAACACAGCTCCATACGAGCTACTGTGAAGAACATAAACTCTTTTCCAGACAAAATTCCATGCTGAATTTCATGCTAACACTTTATGATACTTATACCATACGAGTTAGCTACTTACCTGCAGAAAACCTGGAGCTGTAAGTAGTAGCCAAACACATTTTTCTTATTTGTATAGTCACTGTATGATGGCATCGATGATGATGTTTATGTAGAGGCCATCTATGACATTTCATAGCCCATTTATTTCTTCCACTTAATATCTGAGTTGAGAGAAGAACTATTATTTAATTTTACAAATGGGTGACTGAAGGTCTGTATTGACAATACACTGAAGTCAGTTTTAAGACTCAAAGTTCCAGATCAAAAATGCTGTGGTAGAGCAATGATCTGATATAAACACACTTTTCTGGCTGAGACTCTTTCAGACTATTTATATGAAGTAGCTTTATGCTGATAAGTTTTTTGTCTTTGTACCTGAAATACTTACATTATTGATGGTATGTGGAGAAGCCTCAACTAGAACAAGTTTATGCTACCAGGAGAGCCAGTGGTGCACAGGTCCAGGTCCAGGATGAATTTTGCTGAAAGTATTAGTTGCAGCTGGATCATGTTGCCAATGTAGAACATTTAACATTTTTATTGCATCTTCATTTTGTCAAAGCATTTGTATAAGTGTGGCAGTACAGAGTGCTCAGTCACTGCAGGATACTTATGTGGGTTCCAATTGCCTCTCCCAGAGAAATGAGATCAAATTATTAATTTTTTTTGGTCTTGAAATCCATGTACCTGTGTTGATCTGTTCAACTATGGAAGTTCAACATACAGAGTCCAGCACATGCATAGATAGTATTTTAGGCCCACATTAGTAATTTCATTTTTACTTTCATTTGGTTACTACATATCCAGTAAGCATGGACCAGTTTTGAAGGAAAGTTGGAAAGTTACACATAAGAAGATCTACTTTTTCAGGATTTAAAAAAAAAAAAAAAAGAAGGATTTATAGAATTCTGCCAATATGATAAAAGGGACAATTTACAGTCTTCTGAGTAGCAACAGGCAATAAAGCCTTTTGCATCTAAAGCCTCCCTCTAGAACATAACTTATGCAGAAGGTAAAACTTTACATACTCTTTCAAGGCAGACAATTCTCTGATACGTTAATCTGGAGAGATTTTTTTCCCCCTAGATAAGTATAGAACTACAAAGAGTTCTATTTCTTGTCTTAATTAAAATAAGCAATTTTCTTCACTATGTTTCTCTCCTGCCATGTCTTTAAAGAGCATGCAAGATTACATTAAAAAACAAAACCAGAGTGTTTTCCAGTTCTACTGATTTGATCATCTTACGAAAACAATAAAAAGGCTACATATTAAAATAATATTAAGCATGTTCATTAAGGATGCACTTTACAAGGGATCAAAAATTATTGGTCTGTTATATTTCTCTGAATATTCTATGACAGTTTTCCCTTTTTGTCTAGTAGTTGCAATACCAGAAACTTTTTATATTTTTACATACTATCAAGGAGGTGTAAGCTATGTCATATCAGCATGTCAACGCTAAGCCTGCCTTTTGTTTCCTGAAAACAAGAGCAGGAGAGAAGGCCCTAAAAGGGTCCTGAATGCTTTTAATAAAACTTTATTCAATAGGAATTATCTGGATTTCTGATTACTGGTTTCAGAAGATCATCTGGTTTTGGTATCTGAAAACTGATTGCTTGTGTCATTCTACCCTCCTTCCCTGCCTTTTTATTTCATTTGTTTTCTGCTCCACAAACAATGCAGATAACTGAGCAGAATTAGGCATTTGGTTTTGCTCTAGAAATCAGAGAGCTCTTCGTATACCTACTCACATGAGCCGCGGTTATTCAGACAAGCTTTGTCTACAAGTCGCCATATCAATCATCTTGATCCCTTCCTTTGAACAAAACTGCCATCTTTGTATTGTTGACTTTATTATTCTGAACAGAACAGTTGCGCTTCTCTGAAACCAGTGAAATACAGAAAACTGTTTCCTCCCTGAATCACTTTCTTCAGTCTAGCTAGGATTACAAGTAGATTCAGTCTTTCTGGATTCCTCATCCATGACTGCATCTTTTTAGCCACCCACATCCCTTCCTTTGTCCTACTTAGTGAAAGTTCTTCAATAAGCTGCATTTTTTTTGCTTGTTCTTGTAACTATGAGGCAGCAGACTATGCCTAGATGGTGGTAGTAACACATAGACAGGACGTCCAGTCTTAGTGAGTGTTGACATTATTTCCTGTTTTTATTATTACGTAATTTAAACCAGGTCCACAGGGGAAATTGTATGTAAGACGAAAAACGTTGTAAAATATTTCTAAAAGTGAAAGACAGAGAAGGATCTGGGTGAGTTAAAATGCCAAACAGAAAGTCTGCAAAGTTCTGGCAGCTAATTAATTAAGTTTTACCCCCTGTTCACTTGAAAACTGAGCAGCATTGAGCTCTCCTAGCTGTCAAATACTAGATTGCATTAATTCTGTTTCGCGGTTTAGAATATGCATCTGAAGCGATCTAATCCCTAGGAATCCCTGTGAAATGACCATCATGGAGGCATTCTGAAACATCTTTCTTTACCTGTTAATTTTGTTGCTTAGAAGATATAGATGCAAACTGGTGCAGAGGAGGGGAAGAAATCAGTTAAATATTAGAGTAAATATCTGAATGTTTTTATTGACTAGTCTTCTAGTTTTTTGTTCTTTAAAATAACAGTGTATTGACTGTAGAAATGTCATTTTAGCTAAAATAATTACTTGAACTCTCGCTTTTAAAAACGCATCAGATTTAAAGTTAGATTGCATTTATAAAGGCTTTACATGTTCACTCCTGATACATTCATAATTTACAATAAATTCTGTCTTTTGGAGTATAAGAAATCTGCTTCATAATTGAAACAATCTGGAAAATGAAAATTCCATTTGAATGCAAACTAGAATAATTGTTTGTATCTTTAAATAAAACAAAAGCAATAATTACACAAAACAAACAAACGAAAAAGCAGCTATTAGCCTGTCACATGCACCCTGTAGACTTTGGCTGCCTTTTATGGCTTTGTTCATCTCAAAGCTGTGTTTTCTCTTTGAGACACTGAGTCAAAGTACACTTTGGTCTGAGTGCATGCTTCAGTTTTCTCTGACAATAGGGTATAAACCTCCCAGTTCAGTGTCTGGCAAAGCAAGGCTGTCTTTCAGGGAAATCTAATGCCACTGCAACATCCTCCATGTAGAGAGAGGCCTTCTCCCTTGCCTGGGATTCTGCCCCCTCTGATTAAAGATCTTTTCAGTCTTTCAGAACTGTTTCATGTTTATCCATTTAAAGAATATCTCATCTTTAGAGGAGAATGTACTCAGGATTCACTTCAGAGAATTTGACTATGAGATGAGGTGCCTTTTCATGAGCTGTTAGGCCACTTTACTGATAAAATTCTGTTCTGGATGGGCACATGGATGTATAACTGTGCTCACATGTTTTACTGAGAAGAAGACTCAGATTCTGAGAGTATTCAGAAGTGGGTTGCTCGGGTATCAGTGTGATATCTTGCTACTTCAAACGAAGAAATTGCTTTTGCAATATGCAGACAGTTACATGCAAGTCTTATTGCTCTTATTTCAAAATATCTTCAGTGTGGGTCTTTAGCAATTGGTAACAGGACTAGAAACCATGGCTTTATTCCCGAGCTAAACAGGAGTTCTAAACCATGAGTTGTCTCCTGTGTTGGAGATAGAGACAAAGCCTATTTTTTTCCAGACACATTGCTTTATAACTACACAGAAACAGAATTGCAGTGTATTTCTCTTTTTTATTGTAGTATCACATCCTCACCTGGGAAAAAAAATGCTGGTACATTCTATTCCTCTGCTATGGCTATGTTCTGTAGCCTGTCTATACAGCACAGCTCAGAGCTATGCAAATACACTGAAGGGAACCTTGGTGCCAGATACAATAAAGACACATTACCAACTTAATTAGCCCAGATAAAGGTTGATCCTACACAGCTAGGGCTCCAAAGCAATGTCTTTCAACACTGTCTCTAAATGGTGATAATTAGACAGATTGGGATTCTTTAACACTGCATGAAATGCTGCATTAGGCCTTGTGAGCAATCAAGCAAATGTTCTGTAGTTAGCAAGCTACTGCTTTCTAAGGCTGTGGAGAATGCCAAAAGAAAAAAAAAGTTTTCATAATTATTTCCAGTCACAAAAGAATGAACCAAGTAATAAGTATAACAAACAAAACCAGAGGGACATGAAACAATCCTGTTAGACATTCAGAATTCCTTCTCCTCTGCCCTCAAAATCAAGGATATTCAGGAGAATTTCTTTTGGAGAGTCTGAATCTTCTTTTTACTCTATCTAATGAAAATGTATGTCTGGAAAACTAATAAAAAATCAGCACAACTATCATGATTCTTCAAAAGTGTTTGTAAGTGCTCTATTACTCAGTGATCTCTATGCATTCAGAACTTGATGTCTGAACAGAAGACTGTCAAAGGTAATGAGACACTGCTGAAGAAGAGATGTTTGTATGAAGATGTCATCAAAGAACTACAAAGTTTTGACTATGTGTTTCTGAATCGCACATACGATATAATTGCTAGCATTTATCATATTTCTGATTGGGATATCTCCTGAAAACCCTGCTATATAGGATAATGTTAGAAGAATTTTTTTCTCTTTAACCCTGTAGTTTTGCTGCACATAATGGTGTCATTTCTGACTCAGTATTTCTGTTGAGTTTCTCTGCGTTATCACTGTATCTTGGTACTCAAATGCTATTTAGAAACAACTTTCAGAGGAAAAAAACCCAAGTAGCTGATGTTGATTGCATTGAAATGTAGAGAAAGGTTCAAATCTTGTTTATTTTTATGTATACTTATTACACTCACAACGGCAATTCATTTGTCTGGGGCCTAAAGCTGAAGACGACTTTGAAGAAGAGGCCAGGAAAATCTGATAGGGAATAGGTTGTCATGTAAAAACTATATTCTAAAAAGACCTGGCTATTAAGGAGTCAGTATATGCTCCATTTATTGCAGAACTGGGAAAGAAAAATTATGCTAGGTTCACATTCTTGTTAGTGTTCTTGCTTTCCAAACTTCATTTGAGTTCTTCATGCATTAAAAGAAAACCTGTCCTCATTTGATGAGAATTATACCATCAGGAGAAAGGAGCAACCAAGACAGTAGCAGACAAATTATTTTTAAGATCCATAAGAAACAAAAAACCTGTTTCTTTCACCTATATATATGTTCAAGGTGTCTGATTCTCTTAAGCTACACAGAACTAAAATAATAGAGTGCTCTCACTTGCTATGGGCTTGGTTATAGTAGTTTGTGTCTTTTTGCTAAGGGTTTCACCTTTCTATTCAGTATATCTGGTAAGTACAAGTACATGTATAGACGCAGACAAATGACAATTGAGGTGTCCATGCATACCTCAGAGCAAGGTTATGTTCATGCAGAAATTCTTTCCTAACCGAGTGACTGTCACTGAGTTCTGTTAGCAATGAAAGGGCCTCTTTCTGCTTCATACTGACATATGATGACCTTCAGTACTTCTCTGTATGGTTGATTTTCCATCCATTTATACAGACACACTAGCTCACTGTGGACTTGTCTCAGAAACAGACAGTAAATCCTTGCATGGGACTGCAGACATCACACAGTATTTATAACTGTTCAGGAGGAATATTATTGTCATAATGATAAAACAGCCAATATTATTAGTTATAGTAATCTTGCACAGTCAAGATCAGTCCAAACTTTGCTACTGAGCTGCTACTACATGGCTAAAGTCTGAATTCATAAAAGAGCTTTTGTACAAGAATAGTTCAAAAGATGTTCTTTTTCCAATAGGGTAAAGTCAGATTCTTATAGTGAACAAGCACAAGGAGAAGCACACTTGAATTCTAGACGACAAGTGAGTACAGGTCTCATAACTGTATCACTTGCTCGGATAAACCACAGTGAATATATTACCTGTGTTTAATGACTCTGAGATAATGCTGAGCTTTTCATCATATGAGCCTGTAGACTCTCAATGTTTCTCTCTTAAATTGTAACTGCTTCTATGAAATAGAAAATGGATTCATCTTTGTAGTGGTTGCAAACAGCAGTCAGTTTTTGAAATAAAATCTCACTACCACTCCCACATACAGAGTACTGAAGAATTAATTATTAGTAGAAATACTTCAAAATATGTACATTAAACCTAAAAAAACTTACATCACCATTTTTTTCATATTTATCAATATTTCAATTTTTGCAATTATTTACATTTTTAGTCTTTTTCTATCCTTAATGTTCATTATTTTTTTCATCTGATTCCTTTATTGTCCAAAGTATTTCCTGGTCTTCTGTTTTTGCCCCTGAACAGTTACCAGACATTTCAGGTTTTGTTTTGATTTGTAGAAATACAGTCTCTCAAAGTTAAGTTGTTATGGATTCCTGCAACTCTTGCCTTTTCACAGAATTACAGAATGGGTCAGGCTGCAAGACACCACAGTGGATCATATGGTGCAAACTCCTGGCTCTAACAAGGTCATCCTAGAGCACATGGCACAGAACTGAGTTCTTGAGATAATTCTTGAGTGTCTCTAGTGGGGGAGACTACAACCTCTCTAGACAGCCTGTTCCAGTTTTCTTCTAAGAAATATTCAATTCTTTGTTAGGTTATATGTGTGCAAGTTTATTTGTCTTACTTAAACTTCATAAACCATGTTGTCTATCTGAGTGGAGCAGTTATCAACAAGAAAATAGGAACTACTCAGGGACTTTTTCATGGTGAATCTTTTCTTTGAACATTGCACTTGGAACCACTTCCTCTCAGTATTTCACTTTCTCACTCAAAATTATATTAATAATCAGAAGCCCAAATGCTTATTACTTTTAGTCCTAAAAAGGGTTTGTGATTTTCCACTTCAGACCTACAAAATTTATCTTAAAATTCCTGCTGCTAAATTCCAGACACTGTGTTAAATCTGAATTCATGCAAATAGATAATTTCCTTGCCTGGTCAGCTGTGGATTTTCAAGGATGCATCATGTCTGTTTTTCCCAGAGGCAAAGAAACCCTGCAGTGAAATATCATGACCTAAAGCTCAACACTGTTCAGCTTTCCATACCTAGGGTTGCAAAATCTGTAGTTTTATACATACATACATACATACATACACACACACATGCACACACACACACATTTATATAAAAGATCTCACAACTGTTTGGATTTGGGTTATGGATCCTCATCTTTTTCTGACTTGGTATTCATGTAAACAGGACATGCAAACCTTGAAATAATGAAAAACATTGGACAGAGCAGTTAACACACTTAACAGTAAAAGTAGAAGCTCCTGGAGCAGGTCCAGCAGANATGTGATTTCACTTTGACAGGCACTGTGAAATTACTGTAATAATTTGTAAAACCCCCTTCTTGATTGTGTTTGAATTGCATGTTAAATAAAAACATTACTTTTTCATACCCACAGTGCAGTCTGACATATTTTGAGTCAGAATTTTATTTGGTAGAATGCTTTTGGTGACAGTTCTCATTTGGCATACTGACAAATTCTTCAAGAGTCTGGTTTAACAAAATCATTATCTTCCAAGTTTTTCAGCAAATGTCTAAGGGACTGAGACTGGAGCAACCTTAGGTGCCACATCATTTATTACAAGACAGAAATAACTTATTTAAAAAACAAAAATAGAGATTTGACAGGATTGAAAATTTCCTATTATTCTTGCAGTGGACTTTTTCAGACCACTAAGGATTTAGTCCTGCTGTTGAAACTGATAGCAAATTATTTTGGTAGGATCAAATCCAAAAGAAAATGGATCTCTGTGAAAATACCAAAACCATAAGAAGAAATATAAGAAATATAAACTATGACAATTTTGATCTGGATTATTTTTTTATTAGCTGAGTATCTTCCCCAAAGCATTATTTTTGCATGTCCTTAAGGCAAACCAGAGACTAAAATGCAAAATCCAACATATATCCTTCTTAGAGTTTATCACAGGTGAAAGTCTTGAAGACAGAAATAAGGGCACAGATTACTATAATCTATATAGGCATTTTCTTCAATTCCCCAGTCCTCTTCTGTGAGAGATATTAGTCATCAAATAAGCCAGACAGCTAAATTTACAAGACTGAAATTTAATCACTTGGTAAGTTCCCATTTCATACAGTTTCAGAAAAAAAAATACTGAATCAAAAGTGTTTTAATTTGATGTTTAGAACTGAATATACCTATTGACTTTACACAGTTAGAAATAGAATTTTTTATTTATTCAGGCAAAAATTACATGTTAAATAGTCATAGTACCGTGTACCAGTATGCCCCTGCTGTAGTGGTATCACCCCGAAGGATTTTATTGTGGATAGGAAATTGATCATTTGAACTGAACAGAGTGAAGGAGTTTATCATACAACATCATTATAGGAAGAATCAGAATAAGTGCAATTAGCATCCTTCCACATACTAATCAAAAGCTGTTATTTGTTTAGGAATGATTTTGAACTACTGAACTAGAAAGAAATTAAATCCCATTGCTAAACTCATGACTTCATTCCCAAGATTTCTGATCACTGGAGTTGAGGGAAGAGACCAAGAGGATTCCACATGAGAAGGATGTGTGTATGTTGAGAAGAGACTCTTTTTAAAATTAAGTTGAGGAAAAACCATATGCACAACCATGAAGCAGTTTATACATACAGATTTAGCACTTAGAAAGTCATACATATGGATTTTGCATTGAGAACATATGCAAACAGTATTAGAGTCTTTAGTCTGGGCAAAATTCTTTTGAATTAAATAATAGTTATTAGGCCTTAAACTGCACAACTGAAGGAGCAGAATAATCCTAGCAACTGTTCTTTCTAAACAGTTTTCTGTCAGTAGCCACTTTCAGTAAACAGCCCTCATGTGAGCACTCAGAATATACAAATATCACATAGGTACAGTTAAAAAGGTCAGAAACAGCATCATCCCCTTATTGGTTTTATCAGTGCAGAAGTGATAAAGGACACATGGCAGGCAGGGAACACATTAAGAACTTACTAGCTGCAGCAGCTGTTCTTGCAGAATTTTGGTTTCTCTTCAGACTGAATGCACTATCACTTTTTAAAGAACAAAGCACTTTTGCAGTGAAGTCACACACAGTGTTACAACCACGAGAAAAAACTCAGTCAAATGTTCTCAATGGTCTCCTTCCTAACTAGTTTGCTTTTGTCAAGTTCTCATCTGCTTAAATTATCTGAATAATCTTTTGGGAAGAAAGATGGGTTATATCCTCTCTTCATTGTGTCTAACTTCAGACAGCCTTTCAAGTCTTCTAATCCTTCAAAATGCCTGAAGATGTGAGCTCAGGCCACCCATCTATTCCATAAGAAGTCCAGTTCTCTGTCACATTCTCTCATCACCTATCTGCTCGTCATATGTGAGATTTGGCCCTAGGACTGTCTTTAAAGCTCACTCAACATATGACAAAACTTTTGACAAGCAACTCCCTTAGGCATTTTTTAAACTGTGTACACATTTTTCCTTTATTGCTGCTTTATCTTATAGAAAGTATTTGAAAATTGAAGACTTTTTTCATTAATAGTTATTTAAAATAGAATGAAAGTAGCCATCTGTCTTGTGTTGGTTTTATACTGTTGCATTATTAACCCACATTTTATAGTACCAATCATAAATATTAGACAGAACTGTGCTGTCGACAAAAGAGAAATTCACAGGGAAGGTTGAACAAATACGAGAAAGAGAGCAGTAGAAAAAGTGAAAAGGGAAGTAGAAGAAAAGACTGAGAAACAGAAAGGGAAAGAAGTGTAGGTGTCTTGACAGGGAAAAACAAAAGTAGAAGCAGTGTATTGTTGTCCTTGCTGTCCACAGCATCATGTAACTAATTATCCAACAACATCACAACTGCAGAGAAGCAGAGATTATTTCAGCCTAATTTTTTATACCTCTACTGCTTGGCAGACAAATTATTAAGTTCAAATTAACATGACAAATGAAAAAAACCTTTATTTCTGAGTGAGTAGACTGCACAGGACAAACTCAGTAGGACAAACAGGTAGACATACACATGAACTAAGAAAATTGAAAAGGAACTAGAAAGGCTGGAATGATCACTGCCAGTAATCTGATTAAAGTCTTGAACCCTCTCATCTTGTACATGTAAACTTGTACTTCGACTCAGCATAAGATTTGTATGCATGTAAGAGCTATATGTTTATATAGTTAGGCAGAATCCTAATACTACTGATCCTATGTCCTCCCTGGTACAGAGTCCCTCATTCCAACTGCATTTTGACAGCAAAGGAACTCTCCCAGGATCCCAACCTAGAGAGCTGTTTCCTCTTTAAAACCTGCACAAAGTTCAAATCAAGTTTAAAAAACTATTTATCTGCTAAGCTATTTGAAGGATGTGGAAAATGTTTCTCCATGGTATCAAGTCTTCTTGTTTCTTTTTTCCAGATGCACAGTGGGTTGTTATCGGTGGTAGGTGTTCATAATCGCATGCATTTGCAGCCCTGAGTCTTCTTTTGAGATGTGTAAAACACTGTCATTTTACAGTGTCATACAGATTGTTCAGGGGAGAACATGTATACAAGGCAAAACAATGGATTTTGAGATTGATTTTTCACAAAGGCAAAGGCCATATTTTACAGTTTGATAAACTCATGGCACTCCCAGTAAAGAGGGGTTGTATGTCGCATCAGAGGACAGAACCTCAAAAACTTATTTTTCCTTCTGCTTACCAGTATAACAAAATGAACTCATCTCAAACTGTTCGCCTTTTAATTAGAATGGTATTTCACTCCTATGCAATAAGATAAACACATAATCTCAGGTTCATAATCCAGAGAAGCATGTGAAAGGGGTGAAAAGAAGATAAAATTATCATGACTTCAATGATACAGCTTACAAATCTTGGTATTTTGGTATCCAAAGAAACAACTGTAGGCTGTAACTTGTGTCTTCATTTCTTGTCTATTCTTTCTCCATGGATCATAAGCTGCATGTGAGAGGACTATGAAGACTACACATTCAGTTGAGGTAGCCTTTAAATCCTCCTTTGCATAGGTGCGTGGCAGCACCTGGAGAAACTTACCTGCTTTGGAAAAACAGAAAATAACTATGAAAATAAAGGCTTCTTTGAGATACTCAGAGTTCATATTTCTTTCCTCCCCCAGTCTCAGATAAAAGGTCAAAGTATCTAACATCGCATTTCCCAAAAATTCAGCAAGTGTAATTGGCATGGAGTACATAGTGTTCCTGAAATACCTTCCTTAACACATTTTTCAGCAAATCTCACAATTGTCAAACATTAGTAAGTAGGGTACTAAATGTCACAAGGGAGAGTAGCAGCTTTACTGGCAGAGCAAAGCTTTGGCACAGAGGAGAGTGCCTCTTTCCTAACACAGAAAGTAATAATATCTGGGAAACAAGCAGAGGAAAAATCCACCTTTACTCTCAATAGAAGCATAACCTAATGTCTTCTGGAAATGCAACAGACTATTATTGCAGCCCTCAGGTGCAACTTATCAGCAAAGGCTGTAATGGCAAAATGTAGAGTGTTAAAGTGACACAGTTTTGGATAATTTTTTAGCATTAATCAGTTCAGAGACAGCATTTCTGAGATAATACTCATGTAGCCTGGTTACCTGAACACAGGGAGACTTCTTAAGAGGTCAAGCTTAGTTCTGTGTGGCAAGGTGTGCAAACTTCTGGATTTCTAAATGTGCTCCTTAAAGATCCTGGTTTAAAGTCAAAACACAGCACAACTACCATGGCCCCCAAACAACAGCTGAGTTATAAAGACAGTGATTCTGTAGTTTTGTGTAATGTAGAGTCCCTTGGACAATGAGACCTTTAGATGCAGGGCTGCAAGTGCCATGGCCCTGCACCGATGTTACCAGGTGCTGCTGGTCCTCCTTGTCCTCTGCAGAGTCCCGTCGTGGCTGCCTCCCCCTCTGTTCCTCTTCCTGTCTTTATAGGAGGTGATAAACTTCCAGTTGCCCAGGCACTGCTCGTGAGCAGCTCTCCCTTTAGCTCATGAAAACCACCCATCAGGATTTATCAAAAGATAATACAGTTGATCTGCAATCTGTAAAGGAGTTATAACCCCTTCAGTTTAAAACCCATTTCAGGAACATGATGCACAACTACCCTTTTCCCTTGCAAAGAAAATGTCCTGTTGTCTGAAGCAGGTAGTCATCATTCAAAGGTTAAATACCTTGTTGGGAATCATCAAGTACTATTCTTATCAGGCTTATGCAACAGTGACTATTACAGCTTCCTTAGCTAATGTCAAGAAAGAGGTGTCTTGCTGCTGCAAGGTGTTTTGCAATTGCACTGGATTGTCTACTGTCACTGCAATTAAGGATTTAATGTTATCACAGAGTAAAATTGTTTGCTTCATCTAGTGGGAGATCTGATTAGATCACTGCAATAATGATTCTGGTCTGTCTTGTGAACAGTTAACTATGTTCTTTACCCACTTCCACATACAGAATATATGGTTTGGGTATGTCCCCCAGAAATCTGCTTCACACTTTGATACAGAATCATTCCATTGATTAAAATATTGCATTTAATTACTTATTTTATTAAAACATTGGTTATTATCTCTGTTAAGACGCTCTTGCCATCTCAGGTTGGCTTTTCCTTTTCCTATGTACCATAGGAAACACAGTCAAATGAGGTATGTTTCATACAATGACGTCATGATCAAAACTATAACCAACCTACTGGAATATCATACAGATTATGGTAACAAGTACTAATGATGTAAACAAAATCCCAACTTTACAAAGTAAAAGGCTTGACATTTTTCCCTGTCTCATTGCTGATAGTAATTCTGATATATAAAAACCAGGGAGGTCTGAATAGAAACAGCTGAATATGTATTTTTAATCAATTTGTTTCAGAGTTGTGGGTTGCATTCCACAGGCTTTATCCTTTTCCACTAAAATCAGTAGGGTTTTTTTCTCTCACTCCAACAAGCACACGACTTAGTCCCTTGTGACTTTTCTCCCTGTTTACTAATCACTAAGCTACCTCATGTGTTGAGCCAAGCAGTGCCATTACACCATCACCCTCTCTAAGTAAACTGTGCAGGTAACTGAAACAGAAACTGCTCAGTAAGAAACAGATGAATTAATTGCTAGTGCCTTCTGTTACAGAAAAAGAAAAAAAAGATAAAAATAACCTCAGATACTGTCATTATCATCACTGGTATCATGACTGCTGTTCACTACTGTCATTGCACGGTGGAGCAGGCTGTTCAGCAATTTCCCAGCTTATTTCCTTCTTCTCTTTGTCACAGAACAATACAGAATTAGTAGTTCTAGTAGTGTAAACTCAGCCATCTCCAACAAAGGCAGCATACTAAGAGCTTACCAGACCTACCACTCAAAGAACTTCCAATTTAAGGCACACAAGCAAATAAAACACAAGCCAGAAAGGCATCTGCTCACAGGCAGAGCACATACCAGAACAGATGGGGTTTCAAGAATATCTCAAGGAAGGAAAGGAAATTGGCATAAGCTTTTCTTTTTACAGTTTCTTTTTAATTGGCATACACAATACTTTTATGAACATAGGTAAAGTAGGAACTGAGTAAGTTTTATTAATCTCTGACAGAGCTGTGAATATAGAAGAAGATGAAGTCATCAGGTTCCAGTGAATTCTCATATGAATATGATTAGACCTCAGCAGTAGCTCTGGATTCTATACCTGCTAGTGTATTTAACATTCTTCTAGATTGCTCTCAAGTTCTGAAATTGATGGGAAAATAAACTATTTCACTGGATTTAGAACAAACAAGCCCCAAACTGTAGATCTGCTTTCCTAGTGATGACAGATTGAGTTTCAGGCATGCTTCTAACCACCAGTGGGTCAGAGAAAGTTGTTACTTCTGCCTTTTCTCCACCTAGTCAGACAAACTGTGAACCTCTTACAGAGTTGCAAGAACAATACATTTAGTCAGTCAACATGAGAAAATAGCTTCTCACAGAAAAGCACGGAGACTGGGGGTTCATAGCCAGTGCAGCATTTAGCTGGGCTGAATGGTCAGGAGTATCCAAAGAGCACTGAAGATGAGTTGGAGCAGTTGTCTGCCTGCCCCACTGTGAGGGCTGCAGTGTGGCTGTCCCTGTGGCATGGGTAGTTTAGGAAGAATGGTCCATGCCCTTCTTTGGGCATTGTGGCAATTTCAGGAAATAGTCCATCTGCTGCCTTCATGCCCTTCTGCTTCATCACAGCTTGAGATCTTTGAGCAAAAAGCAGGACACATGGTTTGTGATAAATATTTCTGTCACTCTTTTTTCTTAGGTGTTGCATTTAAAATATCACTAGTGTGAAGGAAGCACTACACATCACTAGTGCCTGTTAAAATGTCACAAAGAATAACTATACTTTAGAACTTAAAATACAGCATTTTCCTAATACGTTATTTTTGTAGGTATGCATACTAACTGTGGGAAGAAGGGTTTCCCTGGGAAACAATTCCCTTCTCAATGCAATGTTGCTTCTGTATTTAAACTGCAGTTTATATCTGGGGAGGGGAGGATACAGAGAAAACATGGGAGAAAGGGAATGATTTTTTCCTGATTAGTTTGTGGAGGATTTTGCTTTGCCTTTTTCAAAAGACCAGTTGTTCATCACAAATGTGAAGTGTTTTAAAGAGATATGAGTGAAGACTTCAGCCATTTTTTCAAAACCCATCTTAACATTCATGTTGCTACTGATTTTTATAGGAACAGTAACCAGCACTGAGTGGTTAACCTAAGAGTAAAACTCTGTATATGGAGGTGAATATAAAATTTTTCCATATTTCCTACTGAGTCCTTATCTCATAGCTAATCACACAGACAAAATAAAAATGGAATTTAATTGACATCACTTCATGCTAGAATATTAAAGTAACCAGAAAAAAATATGCCTAAGGACCTTGCTGACCTTAATGATTTCTGTGATATCTTTTCTAGGGAAGAATTTTATACTTGCTTACATCTAATCTGAATAAGCAAAATAAGTCAAAACAAGGAAATATGTTTGGTAAAATGTTTCAAATAAGTTTCGTCTCATAAAAATTGTACATATAGAGTAAGGAAAACTGTAAATGCAAAGTTGGTCATTCTATTCACTGCTTGTCAACTAAATTCTCCTTTGCTTGGCACTATTTTTAACATATTGTATCTGTCATTGTGCTAATTAATGCCTTTGTGTTAGTAGGAGCATTAAGTGCTAGTATTGTACAAAAGCAATAGTTCACCAGACAGGAGCTACAGAATATTCTGAACTGGAAGGGACCCACAGGGATCACATGCTAAAGTAGTCAGTCTTCCTACTGTAAAATATTCAAAACATTCTTTAAGTTTATAATTGTTATGAAATTCATGTGAGATATTACATTGTCATCTATCCTAATTAGCTCAACAGTATTGCCTATTTGATAGTTTATTCTTGTGTACAGTTTGCAATTGCAAATCACCTGGTAATATATAAATGTATTTTACTTTGTAGTGTGCAAACCATAGAAGTCCTCATATTCCCTTCAAAAAGCTTCACATGATGTCATGTACCTCATCACTTTTCTCAGGGAAGCACTGTGTCTCCATGGCTCAGACAATTCAGTACTGGGAATTAAGGGCTGCTTTTGTTAAGACACAAATCCACATAAATTTGCAGC
Organism: Sclerurus mexicanus; assembly: GCA_013396755.1. Classification (NCBI taxonomy): domain Eukaryota; kingdom Metazoa; phylum Chordata; class Aves; order Passeriformes; family Furnariidae; genus Sclerurus; species Sclerurus mexicanus. The sequence continues at coordinate 62,665 of VWZF01003102.1, forward strand.
CTAGCATTACTGAGATCTGCATAGATGTGCTAATATTTCTCTTTATTTTTAGTTTTGAGGGTATTTTACCAGTCAGGTCACTCACTGTACTTTCTTGTTTTAGCTGAGAAGCAGAAGTATCAATAGAGCCTGAGAAAAGTTCCTTCTGCCTTTCTAGGCTGGGTGAGAAGCACAATCTTATGAGAACAATGAGTCCTTTTTGGTTTTGTATTAAAAACTGTTTAAATAGATCAGGAGGAGATTCAGACCTATGCATGTATTTCACAGAATCAGAGAAGCACAGACTGGTTGACACTGGAAGCGATCTCTTGAGGTCATCTGGTCCAACATACTCATCCAAACAGGGCCACCTAGAGACTGTTGCCCTGGAACATGTCCAGATAGCTTTTAAACATCTCCAAGGATGGAGATTCCATACCTCCCCTGAGAAATCTGTGACAGTGCTTAGTCACACTCACTGTGTAAAAGTGTTTTCTGATATTCAGAGGGACCCTTCGGTATTTCATCTCTGTCATTACCTCTTGGTCTGTCACAGCATCACTGAAAAGAGCCTGGCTTCATCTTCTTTGTAACCTTCTTTCAGGTGTTTATATACAGAGATTGCCCTTCAGCTTTCCTTTCTCCAGGCTGAGCAGTTCCAGCTATTTCAGTTTTCAGTCAGCAGGCAATTCTAGTTGTCACAATCAAATATTATTGAAAGTGGCCTCACTATGATACCTGCCAGTTCCCTTGGCACTTGTGGGCACTTATGCATCAAGGCATATGGGCAATGTAAGTCGAGTTTATTTAAGTATTGCCTGGTGTGATTCACTTTCAACAAGGGTATGTCTTCCTCACTCTAGAGTTTCCTCAGAGTCTCTGAGACCTGGGATCTCTGATGGCTGTCCTTGCTAGTAAAGACTAAGCAGCATTGAGTACTTCAACCTCTTCCATGTCCTGGAAGCAAGCACAAGGAAAGCCTTGCACTCTTAAAACTTGCATGGCTAACATCAATGAGATCATCTATTTTAGTTTCAAACTGAGAGCTGTGTGGCTGGACATAAAAATAATGTGACAGGAAAAAAGCACAGAAGACTCATTTTTGCCAGCTCTGCTTTATTAACAGGAGCCGCCCTTTGGGTGGTGCTCTGGCTGTTCTGCTGTGCACTGGCACCCTGGGAGGCTCTGCAGTCCTTCAGGACACTGCTGTGCCTGGGCAGCTAAGGGCTCCCTTCCACAAATGCCATCAAACAAATCTTCATCCTTTTTAGCTTCCTTCTCAGAAACATAGCACAGTCCTTGGTACAGACATTTGATTTTTTCCTTTAGGTACCTCTCCTGTTAGCAGCTTTCTACCATGATCAGTGGTTGTTTGATGTGTGATGTATTTTTATTATGCAATACTGACTTCCCCTATTCCACATTGTTGATGAGTAGGGGAATAAAAGAGTCTGGAGACAGGGAAACCAAAGAAATACCTCTCTGCGGTGTGGTGCTATGCATGACACTTTTTGAGTTTGAGATTGAGTCCTAGGACACTGCCCTATCTGTTTGCTGGATGGGGAGGGTGCAAGGAGTGGGAAGGAGGATAGTAGCCATCTATCTTTCATTTCGATATATTTGTTTCCAAATTATTGGTAACATTTTCTGTGAAAAAAAGAACTTGTTTTGAGATAACAGTTTTCAAGTTTATCCACTTCCTGCCCTCTCACCTTTTCAATGTAACAATTCTCATGAGTTTGGAGATAATGTGTGCAATATTTCCAATGCTTCCTCATACTTCTGTTACATTGCAAAAGCAGGAAATGTTGCCTGGGTACAAAGGGTGTGAGAATACACACACAGTTCTCTAAACACTCTTGGACTTGTGAGATCAACAGCCCTTCTCAAGACTAACTGATTATGTTTTGTGTACACAATGCTTTCTCTCCCTCCTAAATACTTAATGACAAGAACGAGAAGAAACAGTTTGTCATCTGAGTATATTGGTGACAAACAATTTTTCTGTGTTAGAGCAAAGCTCTAGCTGATGCCAGTAGAATCACGTTCCTGCCCACACATCAGAGAAACAGCAGCTCCCTGACCCAGAATGAAGCCTCAGGTGACAGTTTTCCAGCATGGAGTGTCTCTGTAGTCCAGTTGATGGCAGTTGTTCAAGAACCACATTAGCTAGAGGATGTCTTAATTCTCCATCAGGAGAGGGCTTAATTTTATCTAAGTGTGAAAACAGCATTAATGCTTTATCTTTTTCTGTGTAGTCTTCAAGTCTGTCAAAGTGCCTACATGCAGTGGTCACACTTGTCATTCAAGATTCTTCCTTTTTAATCCAAGCTTTCGTCAATGTTTTCTTTCTTTCTTCCTTTTTAACTCTCTTCCCTCAGTATTGGCAGATAACTAAAGCTGTAAACACTTATCCATTCACACTGAATTAAACTGAATGTGATGGTTATTTGTCTTTCTGGAATGTTTCTTTTTTCCTAACAACTGAAGTCTGACCTAATGGGGCATGCTATAAGCTTATAAATGTTTTCCAGTGTCACATTTTTCTGCCTTGAGGGAAAGGACTGAGAAGGAATACTCACTGAGTACTCTTGATAACTTCCTCTGGCCTGGAATGCAATGCTGTCAAGATTTTTCTTGTTTCCTTTCCACTGGTGAACAACCCACAGTTCTCAAATTATTTGCAGGCATCTTCCTAATCAGACTATGAGATCAGTATGGAAATGTACAAAATGTTTTGTCTGGATTTGTTTGGTTTTGGTTGACTTTGGTCTGGTTTGGTTTCTGAGGAATTTTTTTTTTGTTGTTGCCTTGGTTTGGTTCTTAGTGTGGTGTGGCTGTTCCTCATTGCTCCTGAGAGCTTGGATTTTCAGGTGGCACTAGATCCTTCATCTGCTTCATCTTGGTTGCATCAGGAGCCACCCTCCACTGCTGGGCAGTGCACCCCATGGGACAGCTCACTCACAATAATTCTAGCTCACTGCAGATTTGGGCATGTGCCACAGTAATTTGCCTTTCCTCTTACAAAGTTTAATTTAAAAAAGTCTCAGTCCCTTCCCTGCTTCAGCTTCCACATTTTTCTTAAGAATTTTGTTTTAAAAATTTAGTCTTTTTAAAGGGGGATAAATAAACACCTGCAATAATTTGGAGCAATAATTTAATCTGTCCTCTGTGCAGGACAGATACTCTGACCTCTCCACAGCTTCCCAAGGTCTGACTAGGCTTTTTTCAGCTGTCCTGTTGTAAAATGGATAGCTTTTTTCCTTATGAATAAGTTGTTAAGTCCTTCTGTTTCCCATCTGAATTTTTGGTTCCAGAAAACCACAACAGAAGAAGCACAGTGCTGCCGCATTCCTTGTCCTTTGTGCCCCCACAGGAAACATCTTGGCAGTGTGAGTGCATGGTGGCTTCAGTGAACTGGCCAGCCTTCAAGCCGAGAGAGATTCAGGAAAGCTTCTCCTGTACAAACCCTTTTAGCTGAGAGGATAACATTTTCAGCTTGATTTTAGACAAGTAACTTGGAGACCTTCCTGTGACCATCCTGGACTGCCTTTCGTAGTTGTTTTTTCATTACTTTTCTGATCTCCTAAAATGGTCTGAGATTTATTTTTCTTTTCTCCAAAGACAACTTCCTGTGCTCAAGAAATTCTGTATTTCAGTCTTGTCTCATGAAAAGTTACACCACTTATGCAAAGAACATACTTACTTTGGAAGTTTGGATATGTCTACCAATAATTACTCCTGTATCTCAAATTATAAAAAGTCCTCCTTTCTATGGGAAGGTCTGGGCATCAGACTTTGCCCTTGATGTTTTTTAACCATAGGAGACTTGTCATATATATATATTTTGTATAAATAAAAGAAGAATGAATGAAGAAGAGCAGTAGGATGATCCACTTAGCTCTGTCCTTTATAAACTAACAGGTATGTAAGATTCCTGTCTTTTATTTTATCATTAAATGTAACACATGTTCTTTTGTCTGGTGTGGGGGTTGAGGGGGCCCTGCACAAGAAATGATCAAGGAGGTAAATGGTTTGAAAACTTCTCTTTGCTCAAGAAACCTGTTGTGGCTAACAGAAGCATGCATTGAGAAAACGTGTGAGAACAACCACTCCTTGTCTTTTCCTCAGAAGCTGTTTCTTGGCTAAGCTGGATAAGGAGCGTTCCTTTGCTCACAAGTGGGGGAAGGGAAGAGGAGGAGGGAAAGGGTATGGTTCATAAAAGCAACACTGTACAAGCCAGAAAACCCCTTGATATATACAGTCCAGAAGACCTGTGGCCAGTGTGTGCTTTTTGCCACCCAGCTGTGAGTTCTGGCAGCTGTGTAATGTTCCCAAAATAAATTTCCTTTCTTGTTTAAAAGTCCATGACTTAGCTCTCTGATTACCTGCACAAACATTGAAACTTCCATCTGGCAATCACTATATTGAATTTGGTCAATTTTGCTAAAGGCTGAAAATTATATCCATGGCATAGGTGTTTTACATCCTTCAAGCCAAGTTTTGTGCTATTCCATCATATGTATGACAAAACTCCTCACCAAGTACAGTTCCATTGAGTTGTCAGTGAGATCCCTGGAAATGCAGTGGGAGCTGTCACAGAACAGGCTGAGCCATGCTGGGAGGCCATGGAGACATTAGGTAGTTATAAAATACCAAATGAGGTTTTTATATTCTATCATTCACAAATTAAAGCCTGCTATGAACATAAGCTTTTAATCAGGTCAACAACTGTAAAAAAGGTATGTGCAGTTAAAAAAAAACATGTTCATGAGCTCTTGATCACATACTGTCCTGTGCCAAGTAGCATAAAGCTGACTTTTTTGTCATCCTGGTGAGTGTAAGTGAAGTCCCAAGAAGGATGCTGCTCACCTGAGAAAATTCTCAGCAATTGGTTTATTGCCCAAAAGTGATTCAGGCAGTTTTTTTAGTACATTGCACTCTATTACTTGAGACAAACTTTGAGTTGTTTACTTTTTCAGAGTAGGTTACATAAATCTTTAGGTCCTAATTGGGAAAGTAATCAGACCTAGAAAGTACTGATGAAGTACATCTCTCCTCTTTCTCTGAAAATACACATTCCTTTTAATTTCTACTTTACTACAAATTAATGGTAAGATTTTTGTTATTACCCGTGAACTTCAGACCAGGGCTTTTGTCTGGGTTTCTGATCATAAGCCTGAACCAACATTTTCTCGGTACTTAATGGTTTTATCTTGCTATCTAATAATAATAAACTCTCATTTTTTTCCCCCAGACCCTTCTTTGCTGACAGTGGTAACTTACATCTTTTGCAAGTTTGAAAACACAGGCCTTTTCAGTAGATTGGCCAGTCAAGATATCACTCTGACTTTCAAATATTTGAGTATATTGGGAAGAGCATAGGTTTAAAATAATGTTCTGTGAAGGACTTAATTATGTAATTAGAGCTTTATTTGAAATACAAATGTAAGTCTATTTTTAAACAATTTAAAAGGTGGTGTGGACATGACATCTAAAGACAGAGACAGAAGTAAGGAACAGCAGTAATTCCTCATATAAAACCAGAGCAAAATATAAACAGAGAAAATTACCCAGGATTTAAGCAGATACCTACAAACTGATAATCTGTTAAAGGAAATGCTCCTGATATGTGGAAAATAGATGAAACATTAATCTGAAACTATTCAAAAACTAAAAGGAATTCGCCTTTTCATAGAAAGAAGGAATATTTCTTAGCTTGTTTAAATTAGTAACATTGATGAAAGTAAATCTTGAAGTTATTTGTTTTCAGTTGGTTTGTGGCTGTGGGAGGAAGTTCCACTTCACCTAATTATCTTTTTCCTTGGGCTCTGCTTCTCTTGAACAAGTATGTCTTTATATTAATCTTAACAGAAGCACTAAGCAAAGTGAGGGGGCAGCAACTTGTGTCAGAGAGCTCGATAACAAATTCACAAGTATGCAGCCAGAGCCTTCACCGGCCTTGAGAACATTACTAAACATCTCTCAGACAACTGGCCTACAAGATACTGTGAAACTCTGAAAAGGAGCAACAGAAAAAGCCAGGGCCTGGGGAAAACCCTTTAATTTAAGAGCTTAGTAATGAAGGAATTGCTTTGCAAAACTGCGTGTTTGCCTCTGTAGTCATTGTGGGATGCAGCACTTGATGGGGAACAGATGTTCAGCTAGTATGGTCATCCCACTTGTCCTGGAGCTGGGGACTGCTCTGTGGAGAGCTGCTGGGAAACAAAGAACTGAACACTAGAGACCAGACTGATGGTTCTACGGGCTTTATTTTCCCTGTGTACATCTACATTGGAGCACTTTGTATACTAGTGTGCAGAGTGATTTTCAGTGTTTCTTGTTTCTCTTTGAGCACAAGGAGAGAAAGAAAAACTTATATTTTACATGGCAGCAAGGATGTGTGCTACATGCCCCAGCCTGTGTGCTACATGGGCCAGTGCTAATGTAAAATCTTACTTTCTCTTTCTCTTTGACACTGTGATGCAGGCAGGGCAGATTTTCCTCTTTTGAACAAATCAGGATTTTTTACAGCATATCCTTTACATATTTCACAGGTTCAACAAACTTTGCAAGAGTTTACAAAGTGTAAGGACGTAAGAAAAAGTGGATACAAGAGATTATCTTGTTTGGACTCCAGAGACTCCATGCTCATTGGGAGTAGGCAGGAGCTTAAAAGGATAGTTTACACTAATCTTAAGGTAGTTTCAAACTACTAGATTGATGTAAATGCTACTCGCTTAGCGCATATTTGTCCTGTGCATTACCTATGACTAACTGTGCAGACACTGTACAAACAGAAAAGCCCTGCGTTGAGCCTCTGGCCATTGTGACAGGATGTAACCTCATGCAGAGCTCATCCTTCTTGCCTAAAGGGAGGTATGACTTGTGGCACAAGATTAATATACAGATGTGAGCATGCTGCTGTAGCAAATGGAGTTCATTTGGGTTTGCAACACTGCAGTCTGCACTAGATGGCCTGTTCTACTGCAAAAGAAGATGCAGAACAGGGGAACTATAAGGGTGTGACGATCCATAAAGAAAAATGTGCCTAGTATGTGCTGAGCACTTTTACAGGAGACACATGTCACGTGAAAAAGGGGCAGAAATGCAAAGATTTCTTGCCCCACCTGTATTAACATATATTTTTATTGGCTATCAGCGTCCCCAGAATATCAAAGCTTTTTAAAGCCCCAAACTGTCTGCACGTGACCTCGAGACCCTTCGCTAGACAGATTCACTGTGATGGACAGGACTTTTGATACCCTGATATGGGGACTGCACTTATGGAGAATCCTCTCCATAAAGTTCTCCTACAAGTTAGGAGGCTGCCAGCACCTGAAAGAAACGGGACTAACTAGCAGTTCATGAAGTAACTTTTAATACAAGTATGTGATAAACTACTGTAGAGTGTGCATTGCTGGTGATACCATTTAACTGCACAATTGCACTTAACTAATAACAAAACCCCAAAAACCAGAGGTACGCTCTACAAAACAACACAATTTCTTAAGCCTCAATACAAAATTCAAGCAACCCCTCCTTCAGGACAGACCAGTTTACAAAGACTAGAATCAAATCTAAACACACTAGTTAGCACAAAGCAAAAAAGAAAGAAAATAGCTGCTTCCCACTAACACATATTTTAACTAACTAAGATAAGGCACCACACACCCTGAAGCAAACCATGAGTCGCCAATAAAGTACAGTGTCGGATAACAAAAAAAATAAAAAAGAATATAAAGTAAGATATATACCCAGTAAGTCATGTGGTGTAGGGCAAGGAAAAATTAGTGTCAAAGTAGCAAAGTACAATTAGTAAATAAGGTATCTATGGGGTAAAGGTGAAAGACAGTAATCTATAAGGTATAAGACATAAGGTATAAAGTATAAGATAAGGTCAAGGTAAAGAAAAGCAGAGTAAATCGTTGCTTACCCCTACAGTCTCCCAAGGAGTGGGAGGAGACCAGGCGGCTTGTTAGTTACACCCGCAGAGGTGATGGAACTTCTCCCTGACTTTGCTCATGTCGATCTCTTTTATACTTTTTTTTCTTAGGCAGTTTGAGTGACTAGTCAATAATAATTTTTGGGGTGACAGATGACATAGGCTTGAGAGTCGGCTCCCTGTATTCCTCTGGGATGTTGCAAAGAAAGGCCATGCTATTTCCATAACACTCCACCCTTGGTTAATCCTATCAGCCTGTTGCTGTGAGGTCTCCTTATTTTGCTGAGGACTTTCAGGAAGCCATTGGGTCTCTTTGTCCCTTTTTGTGTAACCCATTATCCTCTGACAATAGATGTATGGGACTGCCCCCTCCAGGTGCTGAGGTGTATCCCATCACGCATCAGGACGGTCATTAGGGCCTTAAATTGGTCTATCACACTACACACATGCAAAGCAAGATTCTGTCAAATCGTTATCTTTGGATGAAACGACCACATGCCAAGCAGAAGTACTGCTGTCAGTGCACTCTGAAGGAAAGAGCAGCACCACTGAGAAAGCCTGTGACACTCCCTGCCAATCACAGAGATACAATCTCAGCACATGCACCGAAGGGAAAAGATTTATCACTGACCAATCTACTATGGAAACAAGCGGCCAGATTTAGCTGACTCCAAGGACTACTTACTTGGTAGTATCAGAAGAAATTCGCATACAACATCGATGACATTTACTGAAGAGTATTATTGCTTGCAATTTTAACTGCTGTAGCAAGCCCGAGACACATTATTTTGTCAGAAGACACCCCCAAGTGACGGAGGTTAGGCACTGCATGAAAGCTTTGCTAAGGGAGAAGTGTTACGAAACGTATCAACTATTCTGTANGGACCCAGTGCAACTGAAAAGATCATCTACTACTTTATTTTATACTTAGGAGAAAAATTTTTGTAACCAACAGTGTGTAATCAGGGTTTTTCACAGAAATATAAATTTCAAAAGAATAAGGGATTTAAATGTTTTTACTGATAAGATTAAATATTAAAAAAACCCAACCAAACCCAAACCAAGCAAAAAAAAAAAAAAAACAAAAAAAAACC
>VWZF01003102.1:72290-88422 GCA_013396755.1 Sclerurus mexicanus
TTTTTCTCTAGTGCCAAAACAAACTAGTGGCATTCCACACTTTAAAAATATGGATTAATTTGAAAACCCTTCAAACACAATTTCAAGGTTTTATAAAACAGAATTGGAAAAAATGGAAAAAAAACCCACTGAAATGAGACTTCAGGGAATGAAGTACTCATAATTAATTCTAACTTTTTAGATGACTGTTTCAAACTGAAGATGTTCCTAATGATGACAATAACAAAGTACTGANTTCAAAAAACAGTTGGGCTCTTCTTGACACCCTGACTCCTCTGTTCCCATAGGAATGCATGATGAGATCCATTGTTCTAGTGCGACACCCACCTGAAGGGGAAACAAGAGAAGCCACCTCATGATATGCAGATCATGAGGGCTGCAGTATTGGAGCAGAAGTCTTAGCACTTCTGGAAGGTGCCATCTGAGGCAGATTTCTGTCTGACCTGAAAAGCCTGAAAGCAGAGGGAGGGAGGGAAACTGCTGAAGCATCTCTTGTGCCAAGTGGGAGAAGCTAGTTTGTAGTCTGCTGCATACAAGACTCTGTTAGTTGTCAGCATTACATCCACTCTTGATGTGAGAGTAGGAAGTGCTTTACTGCATGCTAACTGTGTTTTAAAATCCAAAAGCTTTATCAATTTTAACTCTTTGAAATCAAATACGTAATATTTGTAGGGCAAATCACAGTTGCAACCAATTGGCTGCTTTGGTGCCCACCATTTTTATCCATGTGTTCAAGAGATCAGTATATGCTCATTTAATTTAACCTGAATTAACTGCTTTCCAACTGAACACTGCCCTGCTCATGTAATTTAGCAGGACCTGCATTAACTGCTTACAAAAATCAGTACTGATATCTTAGTTAGATTTTTTTTACACATCTCTTACTTCTACTGAAAACCAGCAGGACTGTGACATATATATATAACAACACATTCAGTTTCAGAAGTGTAATCAGTCAAGTGTTTATCAACATAGGATTCCTGTTTTAGCCCACATTTAAAATACTGTTTCTTGTGTTGCTTTTCTGTATGTTAATATCACTTTACTCTTTGTTAGTTATTTCACTTTACCTGTTCTCTGTGTGTTGCATTGTGATGTTCCATGTGTATTGAATCAGCTCCTTGCAAACCTGCAGGACTCCACTTCAGTGACCTGGCTGAAACTGCCAGAAAAAGCTGTGAAGCCAAAACTCCATGATGAAGCCTCAGAAAAATTCTGCATTTAACTTTCTACCGGCAATTCAGTTCCTCTTCTCTACCCTGACTTCTGACAAAATCCAGGGAAACTTACTTCATGCTCTTCTCCATCAGCCTACTCAGGGAGGCATGATGAGATTTAGGGATGAACAGAAGACAGAGACGAGCTCTGTCTTGTTAACAGACTAATACCAGATTGTTTGGTACACAGCCTAGACAGCCTAGAAGCTGCCTGCTCCAGCAGTGTCAACCCTTAAGGGGAAGGGACCCCTCAAGATTTGTAGATGCTCATAGTTGAAAAAAAATTACAAAATCAGAGGGTCTGCAAATGCCACAAAGTTTTACAGTAACTTACACACTTGGCGTGGAAATTGGTGTAAGTAGAAGGGCCATGTGATATGGTAAGTAATCTTTAACTTTTTTGATCCTGTTGCACCATTGGTCTCTAGGCAGAGTTTATGAGGGCCTACTGGGACATTCTGAGCATTCCAGCCCAAAATCTCTGTTGCAAACTGAATCAACAAATCTCAGTAATGTTGCAAAGTTCAAAGCAAGGAGGAGAGTTTTTTATTTCAAAATAAAATTAATTTCACCTATTCACATGAGAGCTGTCATATTCAGGTGGTCACATGTTTGAGTCAGTAACTACTAGCAGCCAAACCTCTTAAAAAAAGGCAAAACACACACGCACATAAAAAACAAACAAACAAACAACCCCCCCCAAAAAAAAAAAAAACAAAAAAAAAAGTGAGGGAGAGAAAAGACTAAAGGTGGATACCAGAATTTTTTTGCAACCCAGGACACATGAGATCTTACCCCCTGAACCCTCTTGCCGCATGAGTCAGAGCAACCTGATGGGGCTTGCAGAAGACATGAATGAGGCCTCAGTGACTAGCATGAAACACTGATAACAAGCACAACACAAGAGATGGAGGGATGGCATTGGCAGTGGCACTGCAGTAACACTGATGTGCTGGGGCCACAGCGTTGCTGGGGTGAACACCCTGGGTGAGGATGGCCCATTGCAATCTCATCTAGCAATGGGTAGTGATGTGTCCGAGGTGACTGGTGTCACCAAGGGATGGACTGAGATGTCCCTGAGTGACATACTGTGATGTTGCCTAGTGATGATTGTGACCTTTCCCAAGTGACAGATTGCGACCTCAGTGCTTATATCTGGGCACTCTCTCCCAGTCAGCTTGTGCCTGGATTCCAGCTGAGTAAATTGGTGAGGTTTGGAGTGTTCAGCAAGGCCTTTGGTGCCAGTGTTTTTTGAGGGGTAGTTTTTTGTTGCAGCTCTTAGTGTCCAACCCCAGATCCATCAGAGGAACTTCCTCAGTCCTGATAGGTTCAGGTAGCTGAGGCAACCAGAAGTGCACTCAGCAGCAGAGGTGAGCTGGAAGAGGAAATCTCTTGGGGAAGCTGGATGGGTTTACTTCTTGAGGCATTAGGCACTCCCCAGTGCATTTGATGAGCCTGGCACCTTGTTCCTTTCTAGTGTAACACCCAATGCAGCACCAGCAAGAGGGACCATCTCAACAGCACTCAGCATCTCACAGCTCCCACCAACCCAGCAGAGCAGTGAGCATGGCCATGGAGCTGGACAATGTCTGTCCCATATGCCTGGACAGCTGAGACAATGGTGCCTATGTGATGCCATGCCTCCACCAGTGCCTACTGCAGTGGGCTGAGAGCAAGCCCAAGTGCTTTCTCTGCAAGACAGGGATCCTCTCCATCACGCACTCTGTGGAGGTGGACCATAACTTTGAGGAACATGTTGTCATACCATCTACCGTGTCATTGGTTGCTGGCCACCAGGCAGGAAGAGCTGCTGGCCATCCAGCTGCCCATAAACCTGCAGCAGCAGCACAAGGGCCCGTGAAGCACCAGCTGCCCAGGGCTCCTCTGGGTGGCCTCCAGCCACACACTTGGGCATGCCTTTTGCATGACCACCCAGCTCTCCTCCAGTACCTTCTTCCCTGGATATGTCAGAAACTGAGACCAACCTCTGGGAACCAGCATTTGCTGGCACTCGTAGTGGAAGACTTCGTAATATTCACCCTGTGCTGCTTTGGGCTAAACAGAGATTTCTCGATCAAGCAGCTGCAGTGCAGCCTCAAAAACCACACAGCAAAGTTTGTATGGAACCTTATTGATGTCTGTGTGCAACAGTGCAGTGGGAAGGCCCACTGTCTGCTGGACCTGGAGGACGGCCATGCTGCTGAGGAGCAGGAGGAAAACTCCATGGATGCCTTACCTGCTGCCTTACCAAGCGGGTCTGGCTGAGCCCTCTCCAGCAGCCCTGCTGGAGCTGAAGAGGACTGCCTCCACACCTCATCTAGTGCTCTTCATGGAGGTCCCAGCAGCTCCCCTGACTCCACAGTTTCCACCTACAGGGAGCAGGAACTGTTGCATGAAGATCCAGGGCAGGCTGGGGCAGGTCCCTCAATTCCCAGCTGAGACAGAGACTGCTCACCTGGGGGGCCATGGTAAACCCCCAAAAGGAGGGCCAACACTTTCCAGGACTCTTTCCAGCCCTACAAGAGGCTGCCCTGCCAGCAGCATGGGAAGAATGCCTCAGGCAATTATGAAATTGGGGCTGGGCCAGCAGCTGGTGCATGTGCCAGCCCACAAGTCAATCAAAAGGCTCTTGGTAGTCTCTCAGGGAAATTAAATGCAAGAAAAATGCAGTCTTAGTATTTGTAACAACATCATTGGCATTGATATCCTCATCTGTACTTTCTCTCCCTTTTCCTGGTGCAAGCCCTCAGTTTCCTCTTGTGTTACAGGCCCTTATGGGCTCAGTGTGGTAGGAGATAGGGTGTGACAGTACAGCCCCTGGCCAGGAGAAGTGGGATATTAATGCTAAGGAGTCCTTCTACACGTGCCAGGTACTATTTTGTTGTTTCCTGAAGGCAAGTGATGCCCAGCTTCAGACATGCATCTTTGCAGCTGGTCCCAGGCAGATGTTTCCAGCCAGGGGTCTTCAAGGCCAGCTTGTGCCCCAGTGCTTATCACTCCAGGCCTATCTTCCTGCTCACCACACCCTCTGCCCTCACATCCTGGGGGTCTGCTCTCCTACCAGCCTGCATTGCTCAGTGCAGCCTTGCTATGGTGGTGCCCAGATCCCTCCTACCCAAGAGTCACAACTTCGTGCTGCTCTCTGTATCACCCCAGGTAGGAACACACCCTGCCAAGGTAGGAACCCAAAAAGTTCAACAGTGGGACAGCACAAAGTCCTGCAGCACTGGCAGGACCTCCCCAAACACCAGCACATGCGACTGCTGTCCAGATAGAAACCAGTTTTGCAGACAAAGCCTTGGAAGTCTCTGAGAGCGCTAAATTGATCATGAGCCAACAATGTGCCCTTGACACTAGTGGTGTCCTGAACTGCTTTGAGAGTTTCTCCAGAAGGGCAAAGAAGCTGATCCTTCACCTAGAGCACTGTGTCCAGTTCTGAGCTCATCAGTACAAGAGACAGCTGCACATACTGGACAGAAGTCCAGCAAAGGGCCATGAAGATGATTAGGGGACTAGGGATTAGGGATTAGGATTAGGGAAGTATCTCCTGAGGGTAGGCTGAGTGATCTAGGACTGTTCAACCTGTAGATTAGAAGGCTCAGAAGGGATCTGATCAAGAGGTAAAAAGGCCTGAAGGAGGGCTGCAAAGAAGAGTGCAAAGTGCCTTGAATTTGTCTAAATTTCAGAAAATATTTCACTGCCCCAAGCAGCTACTTCATTTAGAATTTAGATTAAATTCCTGTGCATGTAGTTTTTGCGAATGTTTTGGAAAGAACAATAACCAAAAGCAAGGTAGGTAGTATTGCCAGGATACTGCAGTCAAAAGCAAGTAACATGCTTGTCATTCCAGGCATATAGCAGCTGACAGCACTATGGTTTCTGGACTGCAGCTGGCTTTAGGACTGTAGTCTCTCTCAAAGAGATGCATGTTCTTTCTCATTAATCACTCTTTCCTAAAATTCACTCCTTCTCCATCTATATAGTTCTCATTTTTCCTTTATTTATATTTATTTTTTCTGACCCATAAACAATATTTTGCTCAAACAATTCTAAACCAAGGACTGGTGGGCCTTTCCAAAAGAGTGATCTCAAATTAATCCTGAAACAATTCTGAGGATTAATTTTTTTCCTGCAGCCTGCTTTATAGTCTTCTTTGTATTATTCTTCTATGAGTTCTCACTTACACACCATGGCTGTTTTTGGCATTAGAAGTAATGTAAGAATGCTATAGCCAGCCCATGTATTGAGTTTACTTCTGATCTTACTTAAAAGAAAACTAGGGCTGAACCTGGTTGCACATCATCACTTATATTTATTTTCCCTTAAGATTATGTCTATGTGCTTACTGGTTCAGTTTATAGACTCCGGCAATTTGACATCTCCCAGAACTAAATCTACTGTTTGAATTTATAGTGAATCCTGCATGCTTGCGAGTGGCAAAGAAAAACTGCGTAGAAGTTTCCAAATCATAGATAAGGAGAATTTCATAGCCATGAAACTCAGCAGGGATCTTCTGTTAGTGCTCTTGGTCATTAAGCAACAAGACTGAGAAAGTCAGAAACTCAGTTAGGAAGCCATATGAAGTGAAAAACAGGGTCTTTCAATGGCACGTCTATTATAAAACTAAAGTTGTAGTTACTTGCATTTTTCATAATGAAGAATTGGCAGACTTCAAGGTAATTAATAATGATGCTTTACAAATTACAGAGTTCAGAAAGCAATGACTTTAATATTTTTGTTTAGAACTTTAAAGCATCATGCATTACATAAACTTTGTTTGTATGCAATTCATTCCACAATGCTTTCATTTTTAAGATGCAGTTTTACTGATATATTACATATGCTTTATGGTACATACAAGATCATGCTTTCTGCAAGAAATCCACAAGTTAGGATATTGACCAAATA
The DNA here is from genome assembly GCA_013396755.1 of Sclerurus mexicanus. Taxonomy (NCBI): domain Eukaryota; kingdom Metazoa; phylum Chordata; class Aves; order Passeriformes; family Furnariidae; genus Sclerurus; species Sclerurus mexicanus. Next base: position 78,416 of record VWZF01003102.1, read on the forward strand.
TTGTTAAAAATTAAGGCAAGCTTGATGGACATACCAAAGGTATAGTTTGCCAGTAAGAGATTTCTAAACTACAGGGTGGAGGCCACACCATTTACAAAAGCCTCCCAGTCTGCTGAAGTATTCCTGAATCCTAGATTGTCACATAAGAAGTTTCAAGTATTGTAGGAATTGTGGTTGAAACTTTGAAAAGGAGGCTGCTTAGTGCTATATATATATCAAGTTGTAGGGATCTTGCATGATCTTCACAAGTCCTTCTCTATTGCCATTTGAAAATATGGCAACCAATTTTTGCTTGAAATACATTAAAGAACTTAATAATTGTTATGCTATAAAGTTTTTTCCCCCAAATCTTAGTACGTGCTTGTGCACGATTTTGTTTGAGACCTCAGGGTGCTATTGTAAACAATGTAAATAAAATAAATAATATAAATAATGCAAAGTTATTAATCACCATTTATTGCAAATCCCAGAAAATCCTATGGTGAAAACTGGATATTTCAGAAGATGCAGAAGTTTCAGAGTATGCTGCCTGAAAATTGTATATGTTCTGCTGGACCAAAAAACAACTAAGGCAGCAAAGAATAACATGTTCTGAGCATCTTACAGATGTATGATATGTAACATACTTTCATAATATGATGGTATAGGCTTGATCTGTTGGTTTCCATCTGTTTTTAGGATTTGCCATGGTGCAGTAAAAAACCCAGAGATAATTTTGACTCCAAGTTAAAAATTCTGCACAATCCTTTTTACTCTTAACCTTTCCCCTGTTTTGTTTTTTTTTTTTTTTTCACTCTTATAGGTCTTTTTATTCTAGTAAAATCCAATAAGATACTTTTAAACATTCTCAAATTTAATTATGGAATTGTAATTAGCCTACTAGCTTCCAGTCTCTGTCTTAAAACTTAGTGTTAATTACTATAATGTATTGTACTTTATATCTCTAAGTTCACTAATCTATTATTCCCCTCCCCAAGCATGCTCTGCACATGGCTTTCAACAATTGCTGGAGGAATAGTGGTGCTGTGTCTCTCTGAAGACCTTTCTTCCCTATTTCTGGGAAGACCTGTTTTATTTCTTAAGGCGAAAGAGGTCAAGAGCAACAGTAAAGAAATGGACAAGGAATGGAATTCTCTCCATAATTGACCTTTTCATGCAGAGAGTGGGAAAAATTCTCCACAAGCCCTTCCTTATCTACAAAGGGAAGGTACACACCTATCAGGATGTGGACAAGAGGAGTAACAGGGTAGCACAGGTCTTCCTACATTGTGGGAATCTGAAAAAAGGTGACACTGTGGCCCTGCTGATGGAAAATGGACCTGACTTCATCCATGTCTGGTTTGGGCTGGCCAAGCCGGGCTGCGTAATGGCTTTTCTCAACTTCACTATCCAGTCTAGATCTCTCCTGCACTGCATTAATACATGTGCAGCAAAAGCACTGGTGATAGGAGAATGTAAGTTCTGTGTTATGTTTCACTTGTTACTGACTTTCCACTGTTTTATCCTTTTATCAAAACCAGAAAATCAGAGCTGCATACACTTCATACATATATACACACATATTCTGACTAAAAAGAGGGAAAAAAGTGAGTGGTGTTTAAATTTCAAGTGTACAAGCATCAAGAAGAAAAAAAATTATGCAATTTATTAGTAGAACAAAAGGCTTAAAACTGAAAATATCTGAGTATTAGACAAAAGTATCAGGAGCAACAATTATGTATTAGCAAGCAAACAGCTTGGGGAGTACATTCGTATAATTTAATTTCCACTGCTACTTGTTGGCTTATGTAGCTTATAGACAATTTCACTGACTACAGGAAGATACAGATTCCCTTTGTAAGTGGTTATTTCCTTCAGCTCAAAATTTTCATATACAAGTTTATGGTTACTTTCTTTAGAACTACATTAAAGCAGTGATCCCAAAGTAGCATTGCTTGGAGCAAAGATTACACTATGTCAGGCTGAAATTTTGTTCCTTAGTGGCATATTATGCAATACTGGGCAGTTTATTTAACCTTCCTACTCCTCTTTTCCCATCTCTTAAACAGGTTGGCAGTACTGCCATAATTCCATATGAACCTGTGAGGGCTTGTTATTTCGTATGTGCACTGAGCTTTAAAACAAATGTTATAGCATACTGATTAAATTAAATCCTATACATTAGCATCACCAAGTAAGTTCAGGGTGTTTTACCAATTACAATGAAAGCCACAACAGAAGTATAGGGAAACTAAACATCATGATTTTTTCTTCAATGTCCAATAGGCAGGTTAGTCCTGCTGTGGCTGGGATAGGTTTATGCAGTGGTAAGGTATAAAATTTCAGTGCTGGCAATCAGGTTTGTAGGTCTAAGTATTGCAATAATTACCACTTAAAAAAAAATATTATTTGGCAGATTGTTTGGGATCAATAGATAAAGAATTTATTTCCCATCTCTTGGAAAATAACGTTGCTGTCTGGATGATGAACAACAGTTCTCCATTCCAGCATGTTCACACTGTAACAGACAAACTAGACAAGGTGTCAGATTGCCCTGTTCCATCTCACCTTAAAGTCGTCACTAGTCCAGGAGACACAGCTATGCATGTCTTCATATCGGGAAGTATAGGTGAGGATGTGTACTAACAAAGTACAGTTGCAGCTCTCTGATAATTAATGTAGTATAAATTTAACAACAAAATAGGTATACAAAAAGACAGTACTTTAATTTCTAAGTCAAGACAGGGAGGAATTAATTTATTTACAAGCACAGTATATTTTAAACCATTTTTGCCACAGCATAACAAGGTTGTAATTCCAGTTAGCGAACTTTCATATAGATATTCCATGGCTGAAATTTATTTCGTTAATATAAACCCGATGAAGTCAGTCTCTAAGAGCCGTTCAGAAAGGAGTAATGGCAGAACCTCCACTTTTGATTCTGATAATGGGAGGTATTTGTAGAATGGAAGGAGAGGGGAATCCATCCACTAATTAAGCCAAACAACTTGGTATAAGTTATTCCTATTGCAAATAGAAGCTGAGAGACACAGTGGCTCTTCAGATATTTTCCTATTCTCACTTTCTGGCAGGGGAATGCCCTATGCAGAGTTGGTCTGTGCATGCCTGCAAAGGGTACAGACTTTGTCCCCCAGACAAAACAGACAGGTGGGATGATCTTTAAGGTTCCTTCCAACCCAAACCATTCTATGATTCTACAGTTCAATGTTTAAATGAGGCAAAAAGACTGAAGAAGATGAGAAAATAATGAGATACACCGAAGAGATAAAGACTGAAGGACAGGACAAAGACTCAGAAGACAATTCTCCCTGTACATTCCCAATGTAATTCTGCTTGAACAAAAATTATTAATGCATGCAGTACATTTATAGTTATTTACTCTTCTCCCTGTGACAGGTTGCCCAAAAGCTGCTATCATCACTCATCTAAGAGCTCTGTTTGCCTCCTTAACATTTAGTCAGTGTGGTGCTGTATCTCAGGATATTATGTATGTCACTCTTCCCTTGTACCACATCAGTGCTTCTCTTCTTGGTGTGAGTGGATGCATTCCATTAGGTAATATTTACCTTCTAGTGAAGTTTCATTAACTTGAGATAGCTGCAACATTACTATTTGTTGAATAGCTGTTTGGTAACTTAAATACTATGTTTATCAATAGGCTTTTGTAATTTTCTCACTTTTATCACCTTCTTCCATCTGCCAACAACATCTAAGGATTATTGCCTACGTTTGAAACTTATGACAGACATCAACTGTTGCATAAATAAAAGGACTTGAAATCTGTGTATTGTTAGCATCACTGCATGCGTTCTGCAGGTTTATCCCATAGCCATATTTGTACCTGTCTTAGTTCAAGGGGAGAACTAAGATATCTATGTTGACCAAGAAATAATCCCTCTCCCTTTAAATTTAGAAAACAGAACTTTAATTAGGAAATATATATATATCTCTATGAAAAAATATAACAGTTCTTAATGACAATATATTTATATGTATAGCCAGAAAGGATCAAACACTAACAGCTTGTAATAAAACCTCCCCTTCCCCAAACGACAAGGCAAACAGTTAAAAGGTCTTTTGGGTACCCCAAAAAAGGCCTGCAATTGTATCTAAGGACAGCAGGAGGTGATGTCACGCCTCAGCCGCTGCCCTCTCTCTGCAGGGGATGCAGTTGTATTTATGGACAGCAGGGGGCAATGTCACGCCTCAGCCACTGGCCTCTCTCTCTCTGGGGATGGCAGGAGCACAGTCAGCAGGTCAGCTGCAGTGATGTCGATGACGAGAGCAGCAGAAGGAGACCTATCTCTGAAGTACAGGANGATGCCGGATACTGCTGTGCCTCTGCCTTGCTCACTCCGCCAATCGCTGCAGCTCCTGACCTGTGCAGAAAAGCACAGAAGCCCCAGCCACTTCCCCCCCTCCCTCCCCGAGCCATTCTCCCTCCCCCTCCCAGCCTGGGGAGAGACCAGAACAAAAGGCCCTAGCTAAGCAATTAACATCAGGATATGAAAATCGATTTTGCCCTTTGTTAACCATCTTTACAGACTAAGGCTTTGCCTCCAAGCTTTTAGGAAGGAATTCCAACAAGTATTGAAACTATAACACATTATTTTTCACAATTTATGCCAGAACTAACATAGATTAAGCTATTTGCAAAAAATCACCCTCTGCTGGCACGTGACCTCCTCTTTTATTTGCCACTTGTCATATTCCTGAAGCAAAGTTCTCATGAAAACAGGACAAAATTTACTGTAGCTTCTGGTCTTTGCTGTAAGTGAACACCTAGAACCTGTTAAAAGATGTTGTAAAGTTTCAAAGAAAGAATCAGAGAGTATAATATTAGCACACCTGTCAGACATACTTTCCTTGACTATACATATCTGGTGACATTTAAAAATCAAACAAATCTGCACTTACGTGAGGGAAAACCTCTCTGCTGTGTAATTCCCTGAATTCACATGACCTATTGACTGGATTATTAAAGTAAGTATTTTATAAAGCTCATGCTTGTCCTACTTAGAGCTCATTTTACAGACTTGCATGATTAGACTTTTCCCAAACACGAGACTTATTTTTGTTTTCAGTATATGCTATTATTACCACTACTAACACTGCTACTACTGCCATAATGCATCAAAGCATGCTGATTGGCCAAAACTGACCATAGCATCCAAAAAATTTCCTTTGACTGAGTGTATGAACTTCTTACATCTTCCTCAATTTCTGGGCATCCTAGTATCAAGAAACGAAGAGACTATTTTCTCATGGCTGTTGAATATAATGGTTCCTCCAACTACTTCTACTGCAGTCTTCCAACACAAAAAACAATAGTGCTCACCTGGATCTCATTTTATAAGCTGACAGCTTATTTTCAAAATGTCAGCAGTTTTCAGATTGGGTTGAGACAGCTTTGAACTGGCTACTGTAAACAAAATGGTTGTATTTCTTCTACCATCAAAAAGTTTATATAACTACACACACAGATATATGCAATCCTTAAACACGCATACCATTAAACCTTATGAGGACTATTCTTATATAACTGTTGTTACCAAGATACTCAATTAAGTTCACAACATTTATAAAGCCTCTCAAACCCCAGATAATAATAATAATATTTATTATTAAGGAAATGTACTACAGACTACTGTCTGCCTGTCTGTTATTTCCTCCTTTCTCCTTCACCCTTTTACTCTCTACATTTAATTCCTTCCCAACATTCATTCTTCAGAAAAGGTTAAAGTAAAGCACAAGACAACAATCACATTTACCAGGATCTAAGTAGACGATGCTTGAGGAATGAGTCTCTTACACCATAAAACTACTATGGTTTCAGGATTCAGAAGAAATGTCCCAAATATATGCAAAGAAGTACAAGTACATGTAAGTCTTAAGCACCTAAATTCTTTTCTCCCTCACCTGTTGTTGTAAGTTGCTTCTCAGGCTTTCAAGAGAGTAATTTTTCCTCTTCATTTCCATACAACATAAAAGGAGCACATGAGGGAAAACTAAGAAAATGAACAAATGCCTTTGCTACAGGATTTAAATAAGACAATTTTTTAGCATATAGCCCAGTTATACCAGATAACAAAGTGGTGCTCCATATAGAAGACAAATTTGGGGAAGTCGATGAAACGGAACATAAAGTACAACATTAAGTGAAATTTGGCTTTAATTCTGATCACATACTTAAAAGACTCTCCAAGTTTACAGCTCAGTCCTATGAATAGGGTAGCTAGTCCTTTCTGGAAGGTGAAGCTTTTACATAAAAAAAGTCCTAGATTTAAAGCTCCACAAAGCAGAATGTAGACTGAGCCTGGTAGACTCCTATGTTAACCTATTCCAAGCCAAGACACAGAAGTATGTTTTCATATTTGACATATCTTGAAAAATTAATTGAGATACTATGTGCTGCACAGTATTTTAAGAATTGTAATATTATATACTTACCATATACTATAAAATACTAAATTGAAATACATAGCTGACACTTCAAAATTTACAATTAAATTTTAAGTATGTAGTTTTCTTGGTGCTTATGCTACTAAAATAGCATTCTAAAGCCCTTAAGGTATATTAACCAGGTTCAGAGTTAACACAAATATACAGACCCAACAATTTTGCATTATCTGTGTATTAAAAGAGATAGTGTATCAAAATTATAATATCAAAACTACTTTTTTTTAATACTAGTAATACAGTAATTAGTGTATATTTTCTTGCTACAGTAATATGTTACTTTCCTCAAGGGAAATTTTTTAGTTTTATCTAATCACATTTTTTAAAAAAAAAAAATGCTACCATCTGAGTTTCACCAGAAGAAAATTAAACTCCTTTGTAGTTCATTATTGGGTCATACCATGGTCTAAGGAATCAAAATATTTTGAAAGGAGATTGAGAATAATAATTACAGCATACTAAATCAGGGCTCTGTGGTTTATCTGTGGTATGAGTTTATAAGTTCAACATATATCAAGAGTAAAATAGATTTCAGCTCATGACATGTGAAAAGAAAACAATTAACAGATAAATTTCTTGTTATACTTTTGGAGGTTTATTTACTTAAAACCAAATATCACTACATTTAAAATATAAGAGGTTCTAGAGGCATTTTAGAGTTAACTTTTAGAATTCTCTTAATCAAGGCTTCTTCACAATATTTACCACTTGCAAGTATGAGTTATGTTAGAAATTTTAATCTCATAAAAACATATAATTTTCCTACACTTATTGCCTTATTCAGTGCACATGGAAACTTGAATTTACCTACCAGTTCAATATCCTGTGTTACACTCACTGAACCATGCATGCAATTATCATCACTGGTGGTATTAACTACTTAACATGAGATAAAATTATTAATTTCTTTGAGTCTTTCAAATCCTATGCTATTTACTTTAAAAATACTAATAAATGTACATATATCTCCATTGCCTAAAAAACCCCTGAAACTATAGAGAGCAACACCACTGAAGATGAATTTAACCTAAGTGCTCACCCATCTCCTAATTTTAGAGGTTAGATCAGCTACCTAAACTGAGGTATCTAAGTACACTTGGGATGCATGAGATAGGCAGCCATGATTCAAAAGCCCAGTACCTTCTGCATAGGTGCCTAAGGTCAGGCAGGCATTTATTGGCAAGGAATCTAGAATAGCACTAGATCCCAGTTATGGCAACTGATTCAAGCCTGAGGTATAGACATTCAGTTTGGTGGATGTTCTCCTCTACAGTGGACTCCAGCCCTGAGTAGCATGTGAATTTTCTTATGCATTTTTCTGAAATAGATCACAGCAGGAATGCATTCTTCAGATTCCTGTTACCACCTGACATATTATCAAGAGCCAGTGCTTTAAACAAAATAAATAGAATCCTTAGGAGGTGCAGCCTTCAAGGGAAAAAAAGAAAAAGCATTAATTTCTATGTGTCACATTTGAAAGAAGTTATAATACATTCATACAGAGACACCTGTTTTCTTGGGTGCTGAGTCTGGTTTTATCAGACAGGAATTCTAATTTTAACAGCCCAGAGTCATTCTACTGCATTTACAGTGCCAGTGACTCATACAGTGATATAAAGCCAAAGGATTTATTTACAAGTTGTTTGTTTTGTAGTTGTGGGTGGGATAAATCCTACCCATGAGGAAAACACTGGCATTTATCAAGTATCTGTAAAACTAGAAAAAAATTATACAGAAAAAACCAATCAACCAACCATAAAAACCCCAAACACCTTTCTGTGCTACCCTCATAAGTTGGATTGTGTTTTTCCATGTGCGGGCAAAGTGTGCTGACCTCACATTCATTCACTTGCAACAGAAGAGGTAGAGAGGGAACATTTCAAACAGAAGCTTAAAGGATCCTCTGTGTGGTAGACATAGGAGCAGAAAGAAATACAGCAAAACAAGTTCAACAAGAAGACATGAACTTATTTGTCCATATTTGAGACTTGTTTTTATACAAGGAACCATGAATAATAGGTTGGAACAGGAGAGATGAAGTCTCCAAACTGGCAGTCCTCCCATAAAGGCAAGCAACTTTGTTATTAATTAATTAGTTCTCCTGCAAAATTATGCAACATAACCTATCACACTATCCTGAGTAAAACTTTAACTGACAACTTAAAGATATTTCTATGACTAAACCCAGTCATTTGCTGTTTTCATTTAGCATGGGTTCAAAGGCCAAGGATAAACATTTTACCTTTTCATGACTGATTTTCTTGGCAACTTTGCAAAGCTGTTCTTGGGAAACCTCTGGTTATATTGCTGGAAATAATACCCTTCATAAGTTTCAGTAGGAAAATCTTTTCATAATAACTGTCCATTTTGTGAACGTTTAGACATAAAAAAAACCCTCCACTCCTTCTGTTGGCAAGAGAAGTACAGAAGTTGAGGCATTTAAACATTTATATCTGATTGTAAAATTAAAGGCTGCCACTCATGATGAGTACCAACTGAATTTCCAGACTTAGATAAATTTCTCCATTAGAAGTTGAGTTGACAAAGATGAAACTGTTGTCAGGTTTCACATTTGTTTTGCTCTTTTCTACTGAGGTCCAGGTTTGCTTTTGGTGATGAAGCAGTGGCATTGGGATATTATCTGAAAGGTGATGCAGTTGGTGTCGAGACAACTTATTTCATTAGTCTAGAAGGAAAACCATGTTAAAAGCTGGATTTTAATCAAAACCAATACAAGATGGTCTCCTGGAAGACAATGAGGAAGATAACCTTTGAATAGGATGGAACTTATTTAGAGAACCCTTTACTACTTTATAGATTTTCTGCTCTGCTGCCTTTCTTACAAAATTATTGCACTGTATTTAATGATTTTCTAGCATGCTGAGCTTAAGATTTCAGCAAACACAGATCATGAGAAGGGCATGGTTTCTAAAAATGTATTTTTCTAAAGCTTTATATAACTACTTTGTAGGCTTTTAGGCAGCACTCTAGATGTACACTGTTTTAAGAGACATATTTCTGTCCATTCTGTAGAGAGCAAATTCTTTTGCCAATACATTTGTGTATGCATTTTAAGCATTACAGACATCCATTCAAAGTGTGCCCATACACATTTACCAAGAACCATGCCAATCACTACCAAAACATGCAGAGATAAACAGGATGGGTATATTTATCTCATGTCACTGAGATGGAGTGCCAGTTTACTATTGCGGAATTACAGTTGCAAAGCAATTCATCATACAAAAGCTGTTTTACCCAGATTTTCTTTGCTGATATCATCTGGTGCACCTGTGATCCCCAAATCCAATGTTGTTCCTCATAATTTTTTCCCTTGGAATTTCATTTATGACATGACCTCTTCCACAAAGTACCTCCACAGTATTCATCATTATCTGATATATATCTGATAAGTATCTGATATATTCTACACATCATCAACACCTAATTAATCTTAATTCCCGTGCTTTTAAATAGTGTTTCATCACACACAGAGAGTTTGGATTTACTGCAAAGTGAAATACAGTCTAGAAGTACACTGGCAAAAA
>VWZF01003102.1:98112-118075 GCA_013396755.1 Sclerurus mexicanus
CCCCCCTCCAAAGTGGGCTTGTCCGCCCGCATGCGCAGTGTGGCGGAGGAGGGCGACCCCGGCGAGGGCGGGGGTGCCGCTCCCCCTCACGGGCGGCCGTCGCCGCCTCGGCGGCAGAAACCGAGCGCTGGCTGCGGCTGCTCCTGCTGCTCCTGCTGTTCCTCCTGCTCCTCCTGCTCTGCGCACAGCCTGACCCTCGCACCTGGAACGAGGCACCTCGTCCCCGCTGCCCGTGCGCGGAGCCGAGGGCCGCTGCCCTCGTGGTAACCACGGGTCTGCCTGTTCGTTCCGTGCACTGCGAGCGCTCCTGAAAGCTCCCACAGCAGAGCTCTTTGTTACGTGGTAGCAACGAGCTGTAAAAGAAAAAGGAAGACTATACCAAACCCGAAACGTTGTTACTCACCCCTAATTTACGATCGCTCTCACGTTCCCTTTCTGTCATTACCTCCAGTAGTGCAGGGATATCCCTTGGGAAAAACAGCAAGGCAGAAGTGCTCCTCCTGTGGTCGCTCTGTATAACTTAAAACTAAAATTGAGGGTAGCCGAGCATTTCCCTTCTTTCACTTCCTGTCTCCAATTGCTCTTTATTTTGATAAACCTCTTTAATTCATTCCGGCGATTAACACCCTGTTTTCTATGGCCCTGATGTGGCTCAAATAAATTTGAGTTTGCATAAGTTCAAAATAGTATTATTAAGTGTGAAAACTGTCCATAATCTTTGTGAAGTACAGAGCAACCAGAAGCCTGCCAGCCCGCAGTCTATTTATACTAGTGATACATAGGCCATTTGAGTACTAGGCTCTCATTCAGCATTGCTATGCTGCACATAAACATATTTGTGTTTAAGTGCATAACTATACCTAGAAACACCATCAAAATCCCTAAGGTGAATTTGCAGTCTTTTCCCCCTTCTAGAACGCAGTTTCTAATTTCATTCATTTGATATAGGTTACAAAAGTATTCCAGGACGTGCTTGTAATTTGGTTAGCTACTTTTTAGTGGGGAAAAGCAGTGTAGGCACCAATGACTTGAGCTTGTATTTAATTGCATTCCAAGTAAATAACTTTTTAAAACTGGGAACTGTTCTGAGAAACTGACTTATATACCATACTATAAAACACTGACTGCTACCACTTAATGGAAACTGTAAGCACAAGCTATTTTATATAAGAAAGAAAAAAAAAATTACAAGTGATTTTGCCTCAAACTTACCTTCCTCTGTTTGTTTTATCTCAATTCCACACCATCCTTTTCATGCTAACATTTAAATCCCTTATCTCAGTTTGAGTAGCTCTGACTGACTTAGAGAATCATCATATATGTAGCTGTAACTGAGCAACAAACAAAGTGGTGGTGGTAGTATATATGTAAGAAGAAAAAGTGGAGAAGAAAGATATCCTAAGTATACTACTACCAGATCTATTCTGTTCTGCTGTCTCTGAGCATGTAGAGAATAATGTTACAAAAAGTGTTTTAAGTGATATTTTGTAATGGAAATGTCTTGGATATTAAGTACAAATCTTGACGTCTTTGCCTACCGAACCGGTAGTTTATTTCAACTGAATATCAATAAACAAAAGCAAAATCATCTTATTTTCCAGAACGTGTTTCTTCCTGATAGTAATGAGTTATGCACCAGGTTTGTATTCAAGGACATACATATTTGTTCTTTCCCCGCCTCCTCATGCCTCTTTTTTTTTTTTCTTCCCCTAATGAATCCATCTTTTCAGAATAAATGTTGATGTTCATGTGACATCCACAAGATGGCACGCAGTGACTTCTTTTGCAGAGTCTGTAGGTTTGGGCAAAAGGTTTACAGTCTCAGTCACAGAGAAGACTTTGAGAAATACTAAGTCAAGGAAGTATTTGTTTAAGAACTACACGGTTAAGTAATTTTACAGAAGTCTAACTAAAGACTTCTATCTCATTCTGTCAAATAGTTGAAACATTAGTGATTTTTATCAGTCCTCATGATGAGTAGCTGTGATCCAGCTTAAACATCAGCCCTCCTTGATACTGTCTTCTTTTTTTGCTTTTGTTATTATTTATACCTAGTTTATAGTGGGGGGATCTTGAACGAGTAGAATTTAGATAACTAAAATTTAGACTGTTTAAATCTACTAAAATTTAGTGGAGTTAGTAGACATGTTACCTTCAAAAGTGTCATCAAATTTTAGTGATGAACACGTCTGCTAAATATCGTCAGTCAACAGAAGAACAGTTTGATAGTTCTTACCCACAGTGAGAAAAATTAGATGCTATTTCAGACAGCTAGGGAGGAACTTCTGTTTCTTGCTTATACTACTTTACCTGCAGTTACTGTTGTTAGTGTTGTTAGTGAACAGCATTTATCTTTTTTTCTAGGAGATATGTATATATATATATATAGCCACAGAAACCAGAATAAAGAAAACAGGGCATGTGTTATGTGTAGGGCCATGTCAGGTTACTTGATTGAATATAAGCTTTGTGTACTCGTCATACTAACAAACATTTAATGCATGACAGAACCTACTCTGTTCCTGTTGTTCTGCAGTAAAACATAAGACTTATATCACATCACAGCTCCTGCTGCTGTGCTGCAAAGCTCTGCATTCCTTTGCAGGGCTTAAGGTGAGAGCAGGAATATCCTGTTTCCTCCATGTGATGTGGGAAAACAGCAAAACCATATCTGCTGGGTACTAGGATATTCTAGGGCTGTCCTAGCCAGACTGGAAATTCTGGTTATACCAGGGTCAGTGAAATATTCAGGAGCTGACTCACAGAAAAGAATGTCATGTAGTAAAACTAGTAGCATTTTATCCAGCTCCTTGGAAGTTTCCATTGCCAGCGTGACAAAACTCTCATTGATTCAGGAGTTCAATTCAAGGACAGTCTGGCACTCCTTACTATTAGTGTGCTGAAACCAGGTGATGAAATCAAAGATATGTACAAAAAGCTCTTGTAAGAATTTCTAACAAATACCTGCTTTGAAAGTAATTTTAATGTATTTTAGCCTGGGATAGCAAACCACAGAAGTTAATTTCTTTTTCCTTCTTTTTTCTTTTTTTTTTGTGTGTGTGTGTGTGTGTGTTTTTGTTTTTAGCAGTCTGAGGTTTTGTCCTAGTTAAATAGACCACTTTCTCCTTCGAGAAATGCCTGCATATTAACGTGATGGCTACTAAGACTGCATTAGATTACAGTGAAGCAACAGGTACTATCAATGTCTGTGTAATAAGGTATAGCTGATATTATCTACAGAACATCTTCTGGTAATTACAGAAAATTCTAACAACTACCATTTGTATGTGACTAAACTATGTGTGAGAGACAAAACTTGTTTCATTACTTACTGGTTCATTTCAGATACTGCAGAAATATGACATAAAGGCACAAAGCTTCCTGCTTTTTGGAATTTATATCAATATGTTAAAAAATTCTCTCAACTTTTAAAACAGTTTCTCCCTCTAGTGCCTTTTTCTCCGCAGCAAAGCCTCTACTAGCTTCCTGAAAATGCACAGCACTGCTTTCAGCTAGCTTCCCTTTTCTCTATACTTCATGGTTACTGCTTAAAATTCTCTAAATTTTAATACTGCTGAAGAAACCAAACTTTTCTTTTTTCTTTTCTTTTTTTTTTTTAACAGAAAACCTTTAAATGCATTTTAAATCCCTCCCTATTTGTCCATTTTCCAAAAATAGTTTAATAGATGTCTCAGATTAGATAACTATGATCTAACTAGTTCTGATTAGGTTGAATCATCATGATGGTCATCTGGATGCCAGGTGTGTATCACACCTATTTTTTTCCAGCCACAGCTGATCCAGATCAAAATGTTTGTAACCAGACTATCCCATATTATAAAAGCAACTAAAACTATGTTTTAGAGTTCTAATCTGCTACAAATGGAAGGATACAATATAGCCTGACTAATGGTTTGGCACAATCTTCAGGAAAATCCTACCAACAGAGGCCTTGGTAGTACAAGAAAAGTAATACAGGGCAAGGCATCTCAGGCAATTCACTACTTTGAAGATAGCTAAATGAGATTCTGATATGTTTGAGAGTCTCTGTTCCAAAATATATTGCATTTCTCAACAATCAACACAGATTGCTACCAGGAATCCCACAATGAAATGTAGAGGAACAAGACTGGGGATCTCAGTGACATTGGTTAGGAGCTGTTTACTGTATTGTCGTGAACCATGCAATGCCTTGCAGGTGAAAAGATGTTAGGCAACTTGGAGGTTAGTGTCAAGCTATTTCTGACCAGTATTCCTGCAGAAATGGTGTGTAAGCTGCAACAATGTTTTACAAGAGATAGTTAGCTGAGATCTATTAAGAAAGCCACAAACAATGGGACGGGATTTTTCAGCTCATTAAATTGAAGAAATATCAGAAATAACTTCATTTTACATGTTGGTGAGTCTGCATAATTTCTGTTTCTGATCAGTTGGAAAGCAAGTAAAGTATTTTCTAACCTAGAACTTAATATTACTGGGCTCTTAATTTCCACTCTTCATGGGGAAGAATGGAGACAAAGATGCTGATGGCTCACAGAAAAGGGCAATCACTCAGAGGGAAGAGCCTGTTAGACATGCATAAGCTTAAGTGGGAATGAATATGGAGATAATAGAAGCAGATATTTGATGTTTATGAAAATTCACAAGTTTGATAACACTGTACAAAAGAAAGTAAAACAGATTATCAAAACCGTCTGTCTTTACTGCAAGGTCACAGTGACTTAAAGAATAAAAAACTGAACCAGTGACCACTGAATTAGTTCATGGAAGCACTGTGAATAACAGCACCCTCTCAAAGCCACAAGAGGCATACTGCCCCAGTGGTAAATTTGCTTGTTTCTGTCCAGGAGTAACCTGCATAGGTACTCACCTCTATTCTCTTTGCTAAAAGTTGAAGAGGTTTTGTTAGTGTTCGACCTACATGGGCCAAAGCTTTTTTACCCATACAGTAACATCAGAAAAAGCAGAAGATGAAAATTAATGTCCTAGAGAGTAACATTGCAGAAAGGAAGTAATGAAGGAAATAGCTGTAATGTTTTCCCCTGCATGCTAACCAACAGTTTTTAAGATAATTTTCTTCTTTCCTTCCCTGGGCTTGCTATTCCATCCTTGATAACACAGTAACCAATGGCTGCAGAAACAAGAAAGATTCTGGTGAAAACATGGTATTGGTAAAAGGAGTATGTAGTTGCTGTCACCAATATGTGATGCCAGTTCCCAGACGTGCACTTGTGACAGCACTGCCATCTATATAAGGCAACACTCTTTCATTTAGCAATCTTCTTTCAGCTGCCTGATGAAGAAATTGTCCCACTCTGCTCTGCACTGGGGCGGCCTCACCTTGAATATTGTGGGCAGTTTTGGGCACTGCAATACAGGAAAAATACTAAGCTCTTAGGTAGTGTCCAAAGGAGGGCAGCAAAGNCTAATCATCACTCATGTCTGTCACTGCAAAGAGAGCCTTATCCACATGTTCTATTTGACTACAACTTCATGTTTAACACAGGAAATATTTACACAACAATGAGAATAAGTGTTATCTGTAATTTTCACTGTTGATTTTCAGGCTACATTCCACTTGCTGCACACACAATCTGGGTAATACTGCAAGCAGCCATTGCCAGATGCATCAGTGCTCTGAACAGAAGGGTTACTCTGCATCAGTCTCCAAAAAATTGCCTCACTATGGACAGACTGCAGTCACTTACCCTTGCCAGTAAGCCTGTCTGGGTGTTGCCCTACCCATTTGCTTAGTCAAACCAAAGCTATGAATACAAAAGACATGTACAAAGAAGAATCCCAGAAGTAATACAAGGCTTGCTCTGAATAATGCAGCTGGTATGTTTGTTGCTAAATTAATTATATTGTGTACTGCTTCTTCAATTCTCCCAGATCAGCTGCATCCATCAGAAATTAAAACACTTGTTTTTCTTATTGAGAATTATAATTAAAAATTACTCCTCCCCACACTGTCAAAAAAACCTAACAAAAAAGTTCCCTTCCAAACCAAATAAAACCAAACACAAGCCCAAACTTCAGGTTTGTTTTAGGGCATCTATTATTCCACTTACTTTCTCAAGGGTATCCTGAGCTGCAGAAGTTCAAAACAGCTCATCTAACTCAGCACTAGATTCTTGTGGAGATGTTCTAACCAATTTTTCTACATTATTAATAACCCAACCTCCTGTACTTGGATTGTACATTTTGCCCCACACTATTTACGTTGGCAAAGAAATAGCAGTGGGAACCCACAATTTATGCTACCAAACAGGTTGAGCAGAAGATTCAGTAGAGCCTCCTTTACCTTACAGAACTAATTATCTCCCAAACTCAAGGTTTTTCATAGCCATCACCACTTTAGTATCAGACACAATTAATAAAAAGATTTGTATACCCCTTTGTTGCCTAAAAAATAAAGCAGAGATTGATGAGTGTTGTCAGACCTGTACTTCCACTTGTACTTGGCAACCAGAATGTACTAACATGGAACAAATACTTTGAGCTATTGCAAAATATTTACCTTTAAGTGAAAAACAGCATTATATTCTGCCGTGGTTTGAATGCTCTTCCACTTCCTTCTTTGATAGCAGAAAAGAAATGGACTATTTAGTTTCCAAATTGATATTTTCTCACATCAGACAAATCACTTCAACTGTCATCAACTGCCTCTAGAGATAAGTAAGAAGGTGGCACAAATGCATTCAAACTGTTTTGTCTGATATAGAGACTATTAAAAAACCTTAGCAAATTAAGATTTTCTTCTTTTAAGGAGAAATCAACCCATGGAAGAGAATTTGTACAAACATCAGTTTTGAACTACATGCTTGTTTTTATGTCAAATATTTAACAGTTTTTTACTGCCTCTAAACTAGAACACAGATTTCTGAACCCATTAACTTTTGGAAAAACTTAAAATCATAGAATGATTTGGGTTGAAAGGGACCTTAAAGATCCTCTACTTTCAACACCCCTATCATGGACAGAGACACCTTCCACTAGACCAGCTTGTTCAGAGCCACCTCCAGCCTGTCATTGAACATTTCCACAAATGTAGCATCCACAGCTTCTCTGGGCAACTTGTTCCAGCACATTACCAGCCTCACAGTAAAGAATATCTTTCTTATATTTAATCTGTATTAACAATTTAAAGCCATTACTCCATCCTATCACTACATGCTCATGTTAAAAAGTTAAAAACTCTTCCCTGTTTTTATAAGCCTACTTTCGGAACTGGAGGGCTGCTATAAGGTCTCCCCAGAGCCTTCTCTTCTCCAGTCTGATCAACACTAACTCTCTCAGCTTCTTCTTCATGGGACAGGTGCTGCACCCTTCAAGCATCTTAGTGGCCCTCCCTTGGATTTGCTCCAACAAGTCCATGTTCTTATGCTAGAGACCCCAGAGCTGGACACAGCACTCCAGGTGGGGTCTCACCACAGCAGAGCAGAGAAGCAGAGCCACCTCCCCAGATCTGCTGATCATCCTGCTTTTTATGTAGCCCAGGATACAGCTGGAATTTCTTATCAGTCAACACACCCCAAGTCCTTCTCCTCAGGGCTGCTCTCAATCCATTCTCCTCCCAGCCTGTATTTGTGCTTGGAATTGCTCCAATGTAGGTGCAGCACCTTGCACATGGCCTTGTTGAACTTCATGACATTTGTATAGGCCCACCTCTCAAGCCTGTCCAAGTCCCTCTGAATGGCATCCCTTCCCTCCAGTGTGTTGACCACAACAAACAGCTTGGTGGTGTCAGGGAACTTGCTGACTTAATACCAAATGACCTAGAAGTTCAATATATTTTGAAAAGCCTTTGTGAAGAGGTTATGAAATAACACATAGCATCAGCAAATACAGTTACGCTTTTTCTAGTCTTCTGGTTCACCATGCTGCCCTGTTCCTGGCAGCTCACTGACCACATCACTCCCCAGTAGGCAACTCATCCTTCAAAATGTCAAATTTAGAAAAAAAAGAAACAAACAAGCAAATTCTGTTAGGCTTGGTGCCATGACCACTTCCCTGGGGACCTTGTTCCAGCACCCAACCATCCTCTGGGCAAAGAAACTTTTTGTAATATCTAACCTAAACCATCCCTGTCAGAGCCTCATGCTGTTCTCTAGGGTCCTGTCACTGTTCACCACAAAGAGACTAGTGCCTGCTCCTCTGCTTTCTCTTGTGAGTAAGCCATAGACTGAAGTGAGGTCTTCCCTCGGTCTTCTCCAGGCTAAACAGACCANGCCCATTGGCCAGTTTCTGACCAATTGCATGTGTTTATCCAGCTCTATGCTGGACATTTTTGCTGGAAGGTACTGTGAGAGATGCTATGGAAAGCTTTACTGAAATCGAAAAAGATTACATCCACTGATATAAGGCTGCTTAAAGATCAAGCTAATTCTGATTTCAGACACTTCAGTTTAACTACTCAGTATGTCTTTTTTTAGATCAATCTAATGATATTGGTTTAAATAAAAATAAATTTCAAAACAGTCTCCCTCTATAATTTACTTCTTCCCAGTATAATGAAACTCCATCAATTTTACCTATTTGGGCTAGTTGTCCATGTATATTTTTGCCAGGAATATGGATTCTATTAAGTTCTAAACTAGTGAAAAAACCCTAAGTAATTTTTATTCAGAAATACAAAGTTAAGGTAATTATTTCCTGTGCATTATTTGGTATTATGTATAGTGATTTTTATTCAATCAACTCTTGGTCCTGAATGAATTTGTGAAGAATCATGTCTGATACAGAAAAGGACCTTTAACATGTACTTGCTGTATTAGCAAATCCTCAGTATGTTTAGCATTAAGCAATATAATTAACATCTGCTACTTCATTTTATGCCTCTTCAGAATTAGAATGTCAGTATTTTCCTGGGGTGGGCAAGAGGATTTTTTTAATCTTTTTGACTTTGAACATAGCTATTGCCATGCATGTATAGGAGAGAGGTTCTTTCTTTTTATGAGAATACCAGATTAGTTTCCCAGAATGGTCTATCAATACATTAAACTTTTTCATACAGAAAGCTGCAGCAGGATGCTAAAGAAACAAAACTGACAACACTGGACTTCACTCTGAGCTTTAAATTAATATTTACATGATTTGTGCCCAGACCATAAATTGTCTTGAACATATCTTGAAATATTACTCAGAAGGTGGCTGCAAGAAGCAAAGGTTGCAAAAGATTTGGACAGTCATGTCAATGATTGCAGTAATGCAATCTCTACATCTATGCAGAACATTTAGAAATAATTGTCCTTGCTATTTAATTCAGAAACTATAGATACCAGAAAATCTATACATCAAGTTCTCTTTCTCTTTGGTTTGCATTAGAAACACATTTTTGCAAAGGCGCATTTTCAAGCTGCCTTATTAGAAAAACTTCTTTGTATTTACTTAAGTACAGGTTTTCAGACTGAGATAATCTCTGTTTATTTGTCATTCCTTTTCTTACTTAGCAGTAGAAAATAATAGGCTACAGGTCTTCTTACACAGCAGCCTTTTTACGTCAGATTATTGAAATAACAGTGATTTGCTTGAATGATTTTCTCTGCTGTAACAATTTATATCACCACAGCTTGCTGGTGTCTGCTTGAATAGAGAATTTTAGCATCACACTTGCTTATGATCTACACTTTCCTTACATTAGACAACATAGGGAAGAAAGTGCTGTCTAAGAGTACAAGATGGTTTCTGTGATGGTAAATCAAAACATAGTGCATTGATTCCCAAGCTGAAACTCTTTTAGTGAACACTATACATACAGCTAGCAGCCAATCAACACATCAAACAATTTTAAGAGTAAATAGAATGTCAAACAGGGGAATTAAATTAAGGTATTTGAGCCAGGAAGCTTTTGTGCAGAACAATAGAATCTTCTTGGGGATGCAGTTCAAATCTTCACATGTAGATCTTGAAGGAAAAATGGATTTCTTCAGGGTGGCAGCAATCTGACTTCCTAGTAGAGCTACACAGATGATTTTTAGGTATGTGTCAGCAAACAAATAATATTTGGTTATAATATTTTTCATTACTAAACTCTTTCATACTGTAGTGCAAACCCCTGAATTTTTCTCGCAAATCAGGCTTGTTTGTTTCTTTGCGTGTTTGTTCATTTTACAGACCCCCTTTTTATACAGAGTTGGTTCACAGTTTCAAGAGGTTGCCAGCAGTGTAAGATGCCTCTGGGCTTCTTACAAGGAAAAGAGTGTGCTATTCTTTCATTCTTTTGAGGACTGAAGAACTTCTAAGATAACAGAGCTGCTATTGTGGACTTACTACTGATAACAAGAAATGAAACCCTTTTTGTCTCACAAGCTTCTTACCTCTAACTCATCATCAAGAGTTAAATACTTCCTGCTTTTTTGATTGTTCCTTTTTAAAAAAAAATTTGCCACAAAACACTGCCACCTATGAATGCTACATGATAAGTCAAGACTTAGAAACAGAAAGACCAGTGGGGAAAAAAAGAGATCCAGCAGGAATTTTGTCCACCAGAAGGTTTAATGGAGCTTCTGGGAAAAAACATGAGAAGTGTGCTTCTTCTTCATACTGGCACGTATGGGGCTGTGCTTTGGATTTGTGCTGGAAACAGTGTTGATAACTCAGGAATGTTTTCACTACTGCTGAGCAGCACTTACACAGTGTCAAGGCCTTTTCTGCTCCTTGCTCTGCCAGCGATTGGGGCAGGGATGCACAATGAGTTAGAAGGGGACGCAGCTGAGACAGATTCCAATTGACCCAAGGCGTATTTCAGATCATATGGCGTCATGCTCAGCATGCAAAGCTGAGGAAAGGAGAAAGAATGTTTGCAGTGATGGCATTTATCTTCCCAAGTCACCATTAGGCATGATGGGGCCCTGCTTTCCTGGGGATGGCTGAACACTCCCTGCCCACAGGGAGGAAGGAACAAATTCCTGGTGTTGCTTTACTTGTGTGCACAGTTTTTGCTTTAGCTATTAAACTGTCCTTATCTCAAGCCATGAGTTTTCTTACTTTTACCCTTCTCCTTCTCTCCCCCATCCTGCTGTGAGGGGGTAAGGTTGAGATGGCAGTTGGTTCCCAGCTAGGGTTAAATCATGACAAGAAGAAACTTATTTTATCCTAGACATTTGAGATTACTTTATTTAATTGATACATAACTGAAACTACATGTTTATCAGACCACTAAGAAAACATATTAAATATTCTTCACCTTAAAAGTATGAAACTGTTAAAAGGTATCAGGAATTAAGAAAAAACTTTAGAAGTTCTTACAAGAGACCTCAATTGTATAGGCAGTCTTAAAACCTTAGGGAACCTCTTGTTCAGCATCTATCTATGACAGACATGAGACATTCAAAGCTGAATGAAATGTTTACATAAGACCTAGATTTAAACTTCAGGGGAAAAAAAGGAGTGGTGAATTGCAGAATGTATATTGCCTAGTCTGTAATTAGGACCCCACATGTACCCTCCAGGGCAGAACAATAAAGGACTACGTGACCAAACCACTAAATCTTGGAAAAATAAAGAAACAGGGCAGATTTGGAAACTTAAGTCTACAAAATCAGCAGAATGAATTTCGAAAGGGCACTGTGAAAGACTGTATAAAGGTACAATAAAATACCCAACCCAGTGTCCATCCTTTTGATAAAATCCCTTAATTTCCAAGAATTTACACCATCTACAGAAGCTTGTGGACAAGGATGAAATTCCCCCCAAAAATTAAAGTACACTCTTTTGCTACAGTATACCAGTACTGACTCCAGGAACTACTCAATAAGCAGTTATATTTAGTTATATGAATAAACCCATTGTGATTTATGGTAATGTGAAGTTCAGATGGTTGTGTGATGAGCTTACAGTAAAGTCAAAACCAGGCAATAATGGATCACATACCAGGGACAATTCTTATTATAGATTCATGTTACTATATATATAAGTCAAAGACAATTTTGTGTTGCAGGAATTATGCAGCTGCCACCTAGTCCATGTTAGGAATTTTGCAGATGCCACCTCAACAGGGCTCAGCCCCAGGTTTCTGCTTGGAGAAGACTAGTCACCAACATGCTGAGTAAAAAGTGGTTCATTTATCTGACATATGGAGCAATGTGAGTTGTGTGCTCCAAGGAGGGACTCCCATTCCAGACCACACACCCCAACTATACCTTTGCAGACAGACTTCCCAGAATGTACCACCTATGACTTGATACCCAAGACAAATCATTAATTCTAGTTTGTGATCTCTTTCTTAATGTTTTTCTTTGTCATTGGGTTGACATTTGGCTGAAGTTACTGCATTCTCTTAGACACATGTCCTTGGTTCTTAGCTTCATTCTGCTTGCATCTGCCAGTTTCAAGTAGTTTTGTGGTTGCAACACTAGCTTTATCAAAAAGTTTACTCTTAGAGAGTTATTGCAGCCTAAGGCTTCAAGTACTTTAGCTTCAGGTGTTAAGCAAGACTATTAAACCTAACAATTCTCAACACTTGAAAATATACAGATTATTATTTCCTTAGGGAATGGAGCACTTAGCCCAATAATAGAAAATATCAGTCTATAAACTTTATTCACGGAAGTATTAGAAAATTCATGTGTTCAGATTTCATATCTTTCTGCAGTTTCTCAGGAACCACATATATAGTACTTCTATGAATGTGTTGTACAGAGACTAACTGTGCAGAGGCACAGAGAAGAACATTCTGTTTCCAGCAGAGCAAATTCTGATAAAGAAAAAAAACCTTAACATTGAAATGCTCTTTCAGCTGATGCCAGAAGACCAACTCTGCTATAAAATAGGAACTCACAATGACAGATAACATACAGGGAAATCTTAACTGAAAGAAAATCCAGAAATAACAAAAGTACTACCTATTTTACAGAAATGAAACAAAATGTCATAAAGAAAGTAATACAGAAAAACTATGAGTCGATGTTGAAAGCTTGACGAGAAAGAAAGAAACAAGTAAGACAAGCTGTTAATGCTGTACATATAAATAGCATCTAAAGGAACTCTAGATTCATGATCCTAAGCTGGCATTAATGTTTAGATATGTTGGAAAAAAGTGTTGATACAGAATTCTTTTTTTCTCCTGTCTACAAGTAGCAGTAGCAGACAATAAAGCATGAAATCATATTAACTATATATGTTATACTAACAACACTGAAGCCTGCAATGTCAGTAAAATGCATATAGGAACCTTAGCACCAGACTACCAGTTTGTATAACAGCTGAGAACAAAATACTGTCATTGTAAAAATATTATAACTAAATCAAATATGCTGCTCATGTGATATAGGATCACATTAGTTTACCATTTGTAAGGTAAAAAGAAAATACATGTTTAACAAAGTATGAACACAAGAGAATATAAAAGAGTTTCTTGTGGAATTGTTCTCACAGCTTGTATTGGGTTTGCATGGCAAGGTTTTAGTAGCAGGGGAGCTGCAGAAGTGTTTTCTGTGAGAAACTGACAGAAGCTTCCCCAATGTCTGACAGAGCCAGGGCCAGCCAGCTTCAAGGCTGAGTCTGCCAGTGACAGAGGTCTTGCCTCTGGGATAGCATATTTGAGAAGAGGAAAACTTGCTGCGCAGAAGCAATTGCAGCCAGAGAGAGGAGGAGTATGTGAGATAAACAGCCCTGCAGACACCAAACTCAGTGGAGAACAAGGAGGAGGGGATGCTCCAGGCACCTGAGCAGAGATTCCCCTGCAGCCCGTGGTGCAGCCCACGTTGAGGCAGCTGTGTCCCTGCAGCCCATGGAGGTCCATGGTGGAGCAGAGATCCACCTACAGCTCATGGACGACACAACATCAGAGAAATTGGATGCCTGAAGGAGGCTGTGACCCCATGGAAAGAAGCCCATGGTGGAGCAGGTTTGCTGGTATAACTTGTGACCCCACAGCTGACCCATGCTGGAGCAGTCTTCCCGAAGGACTGCATCCTTTGGAAGGGACCCATGCTGGAGCAGTTTTTGAAAGACTGCTGACTGTGGTAAGGACCCACAGTGGAGAAGTTCATGGAGGACTGTCTCACATGGCAGAAGCAGAGGAAGAGTGTGAGTAGTCCTCCCCCTGAGGAGGAAGGAATGGCAGAAACAACACATGGTGAACTGACCACAACCCACATTCCCCAATCCCCCTGTGCCATTTGTGGAGAGGAGGTAGAAAAAAATGAGAGAAGTTGATCCTGGGAAGAAGGGAGGGGTGGGGCTGAATATGTTTTTAAGATTTAGTTTTATTTCTCAAACCTGAGATTGGTAAAAAACTTATTTCCCCAAGTTGGGTCTGTTTTGCCTGTGACAGTAATTGCTGAGTGATGTCTCCCCACCCTTACCTTGACCCACCAGCTTTTGTTATATTTTTTTCTCTCCCCTGTCCGGCTAGGAAGGGGAGTGGTGGAACAGCTCTGGTGAGCACCTGGCATCCAGCCAGGATCAACCCACCATGCAGCTGTAACAACAGACCACCTTCAACAAAGACAAGAAGAAATTAAACAAAACTCACTGGAAAAGCTGAGCTATGAAACAGTCAATAGACAATCAAAGAAAGGTTTGAGCAGAGCAAAGCATTGCAGATAGTCTGCAGTCCTTTCAGAAGAAGTCTGCAGTTTGATCACCTTTAAAACAATTGTGAGACCAGGCTCTGAAATTCATGAAATGTCTCAAAAGTGTAGAGAACAAATGAAACCAACTCAAACATTAGCTCAGTATTCCTGGTATATACACACACATATGTCTCTAAACATATGTATGTATGTATGTATTTACATTTGTAAATATAATATTGATATTATTATTACTTTGGGAGAGGAGACTTTCTAAGACAATTGATGCTTTTCATAAATAAAATCTGAAATAGTTCAGAAGGTTCAAGATTGTCTCATTTTTTAGTGTCTTAGGAGGACCTTGACTGATACTCCTTACAGTTAAAGTACTGGCTTTGCCAGGCTACACCAGGCTGATCTTTCACCACTTTTGTCAAAGAAGCCAACAGGAGGAGTAATTCATTCTCCCAGCAGACATGTTAATGCCAGGTTTGCTTCTTGCCTTTTCAGTGCAATCAGCAAGTCACACTTTTTAACTGGACCAGAGTAACAAAAAATAACCTAAGTGGTTTAAGTTGGTTTACTTGGCCAAGTCTGTGGGGTGAGGTGGAGGCTGCAGGGGGAAGCCCCCTCTCTCTGTGAGAAGAGGTCAGGAGATGCCTTGTACACAACACAGATGTTTCCAGATGGCTCCAAGATGGACCCACTGCTAGCTGAAGCTGAGCTTGTCAGTGATACCGTGATAATGTATTTTAAAAAATGTAACAACAACTGTACATTACTGTGAGAAAGAAGAGTAAGAAAAACATGGAAGAAAAGCCCTGCAGACACCAATGTGAAGAAGGAGGGGAAGGAGGTGCTCCAGATCCTGGAGCAGAGATTCCCCTGCAGCCCCTGGAGAAGAACACGGTGGACCAGGTTGTCCCACTGCACCCCATGGATGACCACAGTTGAGCAGATACCCACATGCAGCCCATGGAAGATCCCATTCTGGAGCAGGTGGATGTGTTTTGAAGGAAGATGCAGGCAGTGGATAGGTCATGCAGGAGCAGGCTTCTGGTAGGAGTGGCTGCCCAGGGGAGGAAGAGCAGTGTTGGAGCAGTCTGTTCCTGAAGGAGAGAACCCTTCTGTGGAAAAGGCCCACACTGAAGCAGTTTGTGAAGGACTCTATCCCTTGGAGGGACATTGAAAGGAATAGCACTGGGATGGAGTATCAGAGAGGTGCAGTTATGGACTGATCACAAAGCTCGTTCCTCATTCCCTTGCACCACTCAGGAGGGAAGAAGTAGGAGGAGTCAGTAATGAAGGGGTAAAGTAGAGCCTGAGAAGAAGCCAGAGGGGCTAAGGGGAAGGTGGTTTTAGTTTTGACTGTTTCTGTCACCATTCTATTCTATTTTTAATTGACAGTAAACTAATCTTTCTGAAGTGGAGTCTGTTTTGACCATGATGGTCAAATTGCTAATATCCTTGTCTTTATTCCAATCCATAAGCTTTTTCATCTTATTTTCTCACCCTGTTCCATGACAGGAGTAAAGTAAGAGAGCTGGGTAGGCATCTGACACCAAGCCAAGGTCAAACCCATCACAGTGGTACAATGAGAGGCTCCTATTTTACCCAGTATATGTTTTACAGTTAATTTTGGCATCTCAAGGCTGCAATCCATTCCACACTATTTTTGATTCTATAATTGGTACTAACTGCCAGCCAGTGTCTTGGAAAAAATGTGTCCCAGGATGTCCTTGATCATACAGTATTGACATAGTTCATACATATCAAACTTACTTTAAACTTACTTGAAAAATTTGTCTCTTGAAAAGCATGACAGTTCTGTGTAAATACAAAACAGGTAAAGAGTATTTCTAATATATATTACACATAGTCTAAAGAAGAAAATATGACCCTCCCTTATTAACTCTAGGCATGAACCATGCTTGTCCCTACAAATTAATACTCACTCATATCAGAAGACCCACTGCTCTTCGTTCCTAAGGGAAACATGCTACAATGTGCTTCAGATATATTTTTCTCTATTTTCTTAAATGGGTTAATGTGTCTTCCTTCTGTCAATATTTTGTGTTAAAGTGTTTGGCAGCTGTGATCATCTTCTTCGGACCTTTTCAGCACAGTGTTGCCATTTTTGGCACACTCCATCCCGACGCCCAACTTAGGTAGAGGCTCAGCTTTCAAGAATTCATCTGCAAATTGAAGATTACTTTTTTCCTCTATTCAGGTACAGAGTAAGCAGTCTAGGGAAAGAATATTACATCTTATTTACAACAAAGGGAAATGTTGCTAGGGATGTTTATGGAAAAGATAATACAAATTTCTGGATTGTAGCAACTCTTTCCTCAGAGAAGTCTAATGTACTAAGATCAGTGTCTCTTTATTGAGAAACCTTCAAGCTCCAGGAGGATTTAAACCTGAGATTAATGTCCTCTGTCTATCTGAGGTTAGATATTAGGATCTTGCACATTACTAATGCTAGGTCAAAACTATGATGAGAAACAGATATTGAGGTTACACTTATAAGACACAAAAACTCAGTCCACATTACAAAATGCTAGACCACTGTCTGACTTTCAGAAAAAGCAAACTTTTACTTCCTTAAAACTGATAAAATTGAGAAAATACAAAAATTAGCAGAAAACATGAGGTTTATAAAAGTCTTTGCAGATTAAACTTTTGACATAGCATAAAAAATCTGAGGTATTTAAAGATGCTTTTTATTTTCTATGTTTTCCAAGAAAAAGTCTAAAAGCCTGGAGGCAACTGTCAAATTACAAATGAGCTGCTAATATCAACTGGGAGAAAGCATACTTATAAGACAGATATCCTCCTAGTGGGAATACATTTAAGCTGTATTCTCCTACACCATAACTTGTGTAAGTTTAGCCATGCACAGAAAACTATTCTTGAAACTTTCTCAGTGTGGCTTGTATGCCTTATTCTTACTAGATTGTTGGTCTTACCACATCTACCAAATACTCCTGTAATAGCTGATTTCATTCAAACCAATCAAAATTCATGGCAAAATCATTTATGTATTTTAAATTTCCCATATTTGTGACTTGCTTTTGGTTTACTTTTGTCTATATTTTGTCTCTAAGTTCCACTTCTTCCACTGTTTTAATTTCTCTGTCAGTACTTCCAAAATTGTGAATGATGTAACTTTTTTCCTTTTGTTTTACAGCTGCCATACAGTCACATGTGTCAGTTGTCTGTTACAAAGCAGGAAGAGCAGCTTGTGGACTGTCATCTTCATATTCCAGACTGAAGGTCAGAAGAGTGAAAACCAGGTGTAAACCCTCTTCATCCATTTTCTTTCAGGATCACATGATAAAAACTACTCATGAAAGGAATCATAAGTGAAACACAGTCCTTGAAATGTTACAAAGCTGCAATAAACAAATGACAAGTCTTTGCCAGCATGGTCAGCCAAGGATTACAATCTCTGTAATCACGGCAGTCTATGAAGAAATTCACTTTCCACCTATGCAAGAATTAGAGAATAACAGACTTCTTAACTTCAGCTATCCATCTGAAATAACTAAAATTCAGTAATAACTTGAAGGCTTTTTTTTTTTTTCTCTCCACAGGAAGTACTTGTTAGAGGTACTTTCNGTAATTAGGGCAGGGGGAATGGAAAAAAAAAGAGAGCAAACATCTGCCCCCGAAGCTTACCTAATTCACTCTTAAGAATACTCAGCATTCAGCTTTGCTGTTACTACTTGTACTGCCATTGCAATTCTGCGATCCTTTGCAGGCACTTTAGCAAGAGAACAAATACTTATATTTACGCTCTGCCTTATTTTTCTAATTTACATGCAACACCAACATGATAGAGTCACTGCCTGTAATCATAAATCATTACTAAGCATAAAATATTACTCTTCATGGGAAAAACTAATAGGAAATCTTGCCCACTCCCCCCAGATTTCTCTCTCCTGATGGAAACTTCTGTTACCAGCTTCTGCTGGGTTTATAGACAAAAGGCCTTTTTAGCATGGTGCTCCATGAAGAACCACAAGTTCAGCCCTATAAATAACAGATACACTAGAAAACTCCCTTTCCCCATCCCCCACCTGTCAGGAAAAAGGGAGGACTGCCAAGACAGCATGCATTATACACTACCTCTCTACAAAGAAGATATACATACAATGAAATTTTTCTTGACAACATAATGATGATTTGAGGTTTTGCAGTCCATTCCTAAAATAAGCTGTCTGATCCAAGTGGTGATGCGTGGAGGCAATTCCCCCTTCTTCTAGCAGCATCTTCTAGCGATAGCCATAAAACCTAATCTTCTCATTTTCTTGTCAGCTTCCAGCCTCTTGATCTGTGCAGATGTGGGACCCTTCAGTAGGAGCTCACAGCTGGGATGAGGAAAGGAGAGTCCATCAGATATGCCTCCAGCTGCCAAATCATGCTGCACTCCAGATAATGCTGATGTGCGGGAATTTTGGGGGGAATTCTGCAAGCACTGTTCAAGCAGCTGCAGGCTGCAGCACTTGGGTTTTTTTAATGAGGTACATGCTTTCTTTGAACTTTCTATTTCCTTGAAATTAACTTTCTGTTTTCTAAGTACTTTGATAACATAATAAGCTGCTTGCCCTTAAGCTCCACCTTCATGTTTCACAGCTCTCCAAATCTTGTGGAGTATGTTTATCGTTGGACAGGTATTTGATGGGAAAAAGAAAACAAGAAATCAGAGTCTTCTTCAGACTCTGTCCAGACACGTTTTGCTCTTTACCGCTGCAAGTTTCGTCCACGGCTTCCCAGCCAGGCCGGGTCCCTTCCCATCCCATCCTCTCTTCTGCCTCTCGATTTTGTGCCACTGACCCACTTCAGACCCACTTCAAACCCACATATGTGTAGAAGATGAGCCCCGGGCAGCTTGGGGAGCACTGGCCCCGCCGGGACCTGCTCACGAACACCGAGCCCCCCGCGCCTCGGCGGTGGCGGAGGGCTCCGAGATGCCTGCCCCGAAGTGGCACCCGGCCACCAGCCCCGGTGGGTGCCTGGCGCCTGGGGCTGTGCCCCGCTGATGTTGTCTCGTCCTGACGGCGGACCGCGAGAAAGCCCTTTGTTGCCTTGAGCCGCAGAGGAGTTGTCCCCGTCCTAGGTGGGCTCCAGCGTTACGCGCATTACCGGGGGAACCTACGGACAGGAAAACAGGGATAAACAAGGTCAAGCTGCCACGGCGGGTTGCAGCAGCTCAGTCTGGCTGAACAAACGAGCAGTCGGGCAGGCGGAGGGGCCGGGGCGGGAAATGCCAGCAGCCCCGCGGAGGGCTGGGCTGGGCTGGGCTGGAGCGGTGGGTGGGTGGCGCCGGGAGAGGCGCTGGGCAGGAGGGGCGGTCGGGGGCGGCAGCCCGGGGCAGAGGCCGGGGGGCGGCTCTGGGCCGCGGGAGGGGCGTGTGGCACCGCCGGGCTCTCCGCCGGCTC
>VWZF01003102.1:119799-186636 GCA_013396755.1 Sclerurus mexicanus
GTGCACGCAGGAGAGCCCAGGGCAGGATGTTGCCCTCGCGGGATGCTGGTTTGGTCTAAAATTTGCTATGAGCACGGGACTCAGGGGACATCTGATGCTCGAGGTGTTGCAGTCTTGGGGTGTGGCTTTTTTTCTCCCCTCTCTTAAACTCACTGTAGCTGGGGAAAACCCTGAAGAAATCTTCTTCCTTTGGTTTCTTCTATTTTTTTTTCTTTTTCCCCTTTAGAATTGAAAAGCTGTTAAGAAGGTTGTAAATAGTTTTCTGTGGCCCAGGTTTGATGAGAGGACTGAGAAAACAGCCTGACAGGAGTCTGTTATGCCCTGGAACTTTGCCTCCTTTCAGTGTTGCTCAGAAAAGTAGACTTCTTTGTCGACAAGAGGAGTGGCAGCAGGAGGGAATTACCATTTTGGAGTCTACTATTTTAAATTTCATTTTTAATGGAATTTGAGGTGAGTGACCACAGAACTGGCAAGAATGACACTCAGAAATGGTAGTTAGACAAGAGGGGACAAATATAGCTTTTCTGTCTATTTCAACTTCAGCTTGGAAATCCTCATGAAAAATAATACAGTATTTGTAGCTGAAGTTGGAGCTCAATTAAAATGATACATTGCTTTTGAAAGTATGTGTATACAAAAGAAAATACTTCTTATGTTTTCTCTCCTCAGTGATTATCTAATCTGCCTATATTAAATATCAGTTATCAGCATGTCTTTCCTATGAAATCTGAATTGTCTGGGGTAATACTTAATTCCTGAGGCCAGAAGAGCCAAAAGTTCCTTAATAAATCTGAATACCTTTGCCAAGTCTGCCTTTTTTCTAACCAAAACCAAATGCAGAGGCAAACATACAAGCTAAAGGTTTACACTCTGATTACTGAGAATATGGTGCTTACTGAACAAAGTCCTGCTCTTCAAATTTGTTACCACATTGGAAAGCCCACTGCTAGTCTTATGAAAATATTTAATTTTGTTTTTTTAATAATCTCTCAGTTTTCCTTTGACTTTGAACATAATTCAAAAATTTTCCACTTACTTTGGTAAGCTCCTGAAACTTGAAAACACCTAATTTTATCAACCTAGAATTCTGTCTTAGGAAAGGTGAAAAAAGGTAGTGCCACAGAAATGTAGCATGCCCAATACTACAAGTAACTTGTATTATTAGGTTTACTTCGTAGCTCCAGGGACACCACTTTTTGCACTGTGAAGCATTATTATACACAGGTTAATTGTGGTGCTATTAGAGGAACTTAATAATAACAAACAGAAACCTCATCTGGAATAGATTATCCTAGAAAACTCACTGATGATCCTTTAGTTCACTGAGGAACTATAAGTGTAGGCATGGCTTTAAAATGCTTGCTTCTACATAGGACTAAAGAATATCCTCTCAGAGTATTTTTTATGTTGTGCTTGAAGAAGGATCCAAGTACTGAAAAATTTGACAGCCTCTTCCTTCTGCCATGAGGTTTAGTTGTGTTTTTATAGGTTACCTTTCCTGCTAGTGTGTCTCATTCTGAAATACAGCATTGTCCCAAGGCAGGAGTTAGCAAAATTTTGTAGGTTGGTATGAGGAGTGCAGTGACTTCTCTGTGTCTGATGAAATTACAGTTTCTACTTTAGAATAATGTGAAAAAAATAGATATGACTTTACTTTGAAGTAGCCAAAGTGTACAAATTACCTTGATGAACACCAGGCAGTTTTACTGGATATTAAATTGGCCGACATTACTTTAAAGACTGTGATTTTTTGGTTTGGGATTTCTGAGTACTTTCGATGTTAGTCACCTTGAGGTAAAACGTATCTTTTTGTCCATGCTTAGAGTCATAGACTTCTTGAGGTAGGAACGGGTCACTGAATGACTTTGCCGTAACATCTCTACTCTCTTTAGTTGAAATTTCTTACTGTTAGGTCTGTCTGTGGGGCTTCTAAGGACAGACAGGAATGCAAATAGTAATCAGGCTTTGAACTGTTCTGCGAATTTACTTGATACAGTAGTAGAAGAGTGTACTAGAAAGGTTAGTAACTTTTTTTCAGTTTATGGTTTACACAGTGTATGTTCATGTGGGTTTTACACATTTTTTTGAAACACAAATGTTTTGGTGTGTCAGATTCCTAACATTTGAACATAACCATTTGAAATAACCCAAGGGTTTGAATTAATTTTCATCCATTTTTTTCCTCTGAAAAAACAGCTATCTACTTGTATCTACTCTCACCATTTAAGCTCCATGTAGTGGCGAATGCAGCAGTGCTGATCATTTGTGGAGTTTTGTTTGAAAGGGGCTAGAAATGCATTTTTTCCTTTTTTATTATTTTCTTAGGTAGCTCTGAAGGAAAAGCCCTACTCATGCAGAGTGTTGTCAATTGCAGACAACTGTACTCACATGAAACCCTGCTGCTGTCTCTGCATGATTTCAAAGTTAAGAGTCCCGTGAAGTCTAATGATAAGCCAACTACTCACCTTATGACCAGCTCTCATTTTCACTAAGAATGAGAACTATCTAACAGAACAAACATGAGTTCTTTGATCCAGTTACAGGCATATCTACTTTCAAGATTGTGTTGCTTGATATCGTGGAGATGCTGAGTAAATGTGACTCTGCTCTGTGTCTGGCAGATCTCTGCTGATAGCCATGTGTGCCTGTGCAGTCTGTTTTTGTGCTTAGGCACATTTGTGTTTATGCAAGGTGCTTACAGCTTTAAAAATAATTTCCTCATTTGAACAAATGTTTTGCATAATGAAATCTGAATGGAAGCAGGTTAATTGTAATCACTGTGGGATGCATGTGCTCGGAAGTATCTTGGATATGCCTTGGTAAAATTCAAGGGCTTTCCAGCAACCCCACCCTCAGTGGAAGGCCTTATGGTGTAGTGTTGAGGAGTAGGTTTGTATTTCAGGTGGAATTTGTGAATGGGGAAAGAGGAAAGCAAGGATCTGACTAACACCACTTACTTACTGTTCTTAGAGGTAGCTGAAGTTTCCCTATTATCTTCCCTTCCTTCAAGGGAGGAACAGAGAAAAATAAATAATTTCTGACTCTCACTCCCCACTCATCAAAACAATTACTTGTATCCTGGCCCATCCCAGCTACCACTTCAGAGGTGGGTGTACTCAGTACTGCATTTTTCACTTGGCTTTTCTTCAATATATTTATGCAAAAATAAAAGTATCACGTTGTCATGCATGGATGTAGAATGTTAGTGCAACTGCCAGAAAGTTTTCAAGTACCTGCCGTAAAGCTTTGATTAAAAACTAATGTATCTGTGGACATAACATAGAGGCCTGCATAATGTTCATGTTGATGGGTCCTCTCCACAGTAGCTGTATGTCAAAAGTCACCAAAGCAACTGCAATACAGCAAACGTCACCGTCTGCTTCCTCTGTTATCTGTTAGAGGAAGCAGAATAAGAAGAACGAAGAAAACTTTAGTTAAGCAACCCACAAGGATCTGAGAGTCGTGACGCCGTCCTATCAGATCTTTCCTGCTCTTGTTAGAACTGGTTTTGACCTCCTACTAGTCTCTGTAATGCCTCCTAACTCTAAGCTCTTTCCCCCCTTTTTACCAGCTTCTGATAAAATTTACAGGCTGCTGAAGTATCCCAGAGTACTTTCTTACTCTCAACTTGCTGCCTTCTGAATTTCTGGTGCTGATACTGGCCCAAGGTGTATTTTGGAGGCTGCAGTGCTTCTGCTGAATCAGTGTTTGAAGCGCAGCACCAATATTTTTTCCATTGATATGAGAAAAGAATGAAGTGCCAAAATCCAAAGAAAACGGATCTTTTTCTTTCATTCCTGTGCCACCAGCCCCTAACGATTTTCATCTTTTTGTGACACGGATCTGTGCACCATTTCACTGCAAGTCCTAACTGCTTTTTCAGAGGAAAAATTATACTATGATTAAAAATGTGTTGGTAATTGATTAAATACAAAAAATATTTACTTAGTTTAAGATTTCACTCTGCTCTCTAAACTGCTTCATGCAGGACAGGGGAGGAGGATGTGTTTTAGGTGAGTTGGCGTGAGGGAAGCCCTGCAGTGCCAGGAATCCTGTTTTGCCAGTACTGGTGCTGTAACTCAGGCAAAGTGAATAGCCCAGAGAGCAGTGCCACCCTAGCATAACATTAGAGGTTGCTGTTGTTTTTCATCTCATTTAGAAAAAGGTGTATCTGTCACTGCCAGCTGTATCAGTCCAAGTGAGAGCCTAAAGCCGAGAACCTGGATTTGCTGGACTGTGGCATGGGGAGGGGAGATTTCATGGTGCAGCAGGGCTGGTGGCTCCCCATGTCAAGTCTGTCAGGGCCCAGTTAGGAGCAGGGCAGTCAGCAGGCACAGGGGCAATCCTGATATCAGGCACCTTCCTGGCTGAGGCTGCGCTGGGTCAACTTGTCATAGTCCAAGGCCAGGCTGCAGGGGCTAGGGAATGGCCCTGTGGTGGCATCACTGGGTGCAATGGGGTCACAGGGTAGCTCAGAGGGGGCTGATTGGAGCTGTCAAGGAGAGATATATATAGATATAGATAGTAGATATATTGCCCTTGTGGGGCCCTTGTGGCCCTGCTGGCAGCCATGAGAGCTGATGTTGGAGAACTCTGCAGAGGCCAGCTGGTTGGATCTGTTGTTGTACCCCTTCTGGCCTGATGTGTGGTTGGCAGGGTTGGGAGTGGGGTTCCTCCTTTCACCAGCAGCACATCATGATGTCGGATCAGTTGCACTGTGAAACCGCAGCCAGAGGAAGAGGTCTGCTGTGCTGGCAGCTGAGGGTGGTGTCTACAATGCTGGGTTGAGGCTCACGCCCTTCATCAGGGCTGGTGTAGCAGTGCTGTGCTGGCTCTGCACCCTTGCAAGCATCCTTGTTCTTAGGGCCAGCAGCTCCAGTCCAACCCTTCTGCGTAAAATCTCCACGTGAACTTTGATCTCCCTTCAAGCTGTGGCATCCTCCTGTGAAAGTGTTTTGTTTGGTTGGTTGTTTTTTTGTTGTTTTTTCTTTTTCATGGGGGGTGTTTTGTTTTGTTTGTTTGTTTTTTTTAACCCAGGCTTCTTGTGGGATTTTGTTTTTGCTTTTAAGGATGGGTAAAGGCAAATTTACCTAAAATCACATGCGGAGCTGGGCTCAGAGGGTGCTGCTCTCTCCTGTGACTACAGCCTTTGTTTGAGGTTGTTCCCCTTCATCTCCTTTATCACAAATATCCATGTAGTCTACTGCCGACTCATTTGTCAGTTCCATGGGACAGATTAGCAATTTATCGTGTAAGGTTAACACAAATTTATACAGTCACCAGGTAAAGATGTTACCAAAATGAGCTGTTTTACAGTAGCATCTTTACAGTTGTATAAAAGTTAAATCAGAACCTGATTTTTACCAAGACATCTCCCAAACTGCCATGTGATTAATACTTGTTCGTAAAACAAACTTACGATGCAAATGAGCCAAGTGATGTGCCCTCTGACACAGAAGAGGTGTCAGAAATGGAGATTTAAGTATAGTAATCCTTCTTTCTATAATGGAGAACAGGAGTTTATAGTTGAAATCAAGCTGAAATTATCTTGCTTTTGTTTAATCATACTGTATAGTTTGTATACAGTGGTGAAGAATAATTTTGGCAGGAAAGAGGGAAGCAGGCAGCCAACTCAGCCTTTGTACTAACTCTCTCAACTACCAGCAACTGCTCTAAGTTTCCCCTTTTAATTACTACTGCATCAGAAATACAAGGCTCTGACTTGAGTGGGAGGTGCTAAGGAAGTGGGTCAGGTATGTAACTTCTGCAATTGAACTTCAGTTGAGAGGAAGAGTAAGGCTGCCAAATAAAGTCCTTTGTGTGCACAAAACTCTCAGCTCTCACACAATGCAAAGTGCTGCCTGACAGATTATTCTCAAGTATGCATGCTAAAGCTCTGCAGACCTAAAGAAAAATATGTTAAAAGCTACTGAATGTAGTCTGAAACTATATTAATGAGTATTCTAGGCTCACTAAGTATATTAGGTGTATTATTAGATGAAAGATACCAAATGTTACCCTGTAAAGGTCAGCTTTTGTGAATGGCATATGATCAGGTTTTAGGGCTTAGAAATTGCAAGTGTAAACAAGTAGTAACTTACTGTTAAAATTAGTCAGAGAAAGCAGTGTGTCAATGAGAGAAATCTGACTGCAGGAAACAATATTCACATAAAGATAAGAGCCATGTAAATGTGCAAATGTTTGCAGATCTCTCATATTGGTATAATGAAAATGCAGGCTCTGATTATTCTGAGCTCACACCAGTTGAGGAATTGTGCCTAGCTGAGTATACAAGGCCTTTCTGAAATATATTCTTTATCCTGCTTTCCACTAAGTTTTATTGCAAAACAGGAGCAGGAAAGACTTCTTAGCAAGCTTTATTCTTTGAAAATTTTGGAAGGTGAAGACTGCAATGGTCACTTTCAATTAAGACTGTCTCCCTGCATTGTAAAAACAGGGAGGAGGTGGTAATTTTCTTGAGTGTGTGTTACTGTTCAATGCTAGTGCCCCTCTAAGAACTAAGGATAGGGTAAAATAGTAGCGCTAACAGCCTAAAGAAAGGATTCTGGTTTTTGTAACCTAAAGTAAGTGTATTTGAAGTACACTTGAAGTTCTAAAGTCTTAATTTTTAAGTTGTTAGGCAGAAATCAGTAACAGACACTACCACATACATAGCTAGTATCCTTCCTTTGTTAATTTAATATGTGATGAATATTATTTTTATTGGATCTACTAGTCAAAACTAGCAGGACATCAAGTAAGCAAGTGTGCAGCAAGTTATAAAACATGTTAAAACTTGTTCTGACTTAAATCATTGTATTCGATGTCCCATTGCAGACTGAAAGCTAGAACTGTGAAATTTTCCTTTTAATTTTTTTTTTTTTAAATTCAAAGTGTGAGACCTGATTCTTAAAATGTTCCTCTCTATCTTTTCAGCTATAATTGCATGCTAGCTCACCTGGCTGCTCATCTTAAGGGTCAAAATTTAAATTTTCTTCCAGTTTGACTCACTATACATCTAAATCAGACTGGGAACAAAAATCTACCTTCCTTAACGTAAATTAGAAATGCAAGATAAAATAATGACAGTTATAATTCTGAGAATAAAGTATACTTTAGAGTAAATAAGATGGTTATATAATGTTGTTAGTCACAAATTTGTGTCTAGTGTGTGAGCCTGCTGTTGGCTTGAATTACAAAATACTTGATTATAGTACTTTCTTAAGATACTGCTGATCCTCATAGCTGTGCTAGACATTTGTACAGTGATCCACACCTTCCCCCCACCTTCTACGCCTATGTCAGTTTCCTGACTTTGCAGTGGTATGGGCAAAGTGGTGGTCTCAATGTGTAGTATATCCTGTTGGCAGCATTACTAACAAAAAAACCTCTGTGATGCCAGGCCTCAATTTCTTAAATGCACCTGTTCTGAGATGTGCAAGTAGCAGGTTAAAAACCACAGTTTAGGAATTAAAAGCTAAAACGATACTGCGGTAACTTAAAGATAAGAGGGTGAAAAAAGGGAAAATCTTAGGCTGAACAGCCTATAGCAAAACCCAGAAGTGGACGCAGAACATGGTTCTTTTTCTTAAAGTTTCTTACCAATTTTTCTGAGTAGTTGCTATTGTTAGAGCTGTTCAGAAAGTTATTCAAAGGCACTGTTTTTTTCTTGAAAGTAGTAAAAATTTAAGGAGCTTTTTATCTCTCGAATGCTTGATATTTCATTGACTTACAGATTCAAATTTTGGAAGACATTCTCTGTAAACTGAATGGACTTTTGCAGTTGCTGGTTTGAAAGTCAAAGCTGCACTAAATTATTAGGCAGTGATTTTGTGAGTAGAAATGGCACTTGAGTAGTAATGTAAGTTGTTTAAAGATACCCTGTTCTTGATCAATTTACCTGCATGAGGTAGTGCTTAGGAAAAAAAAAAAAGACACACAATTCTGTAATATAGTTCTAGACTGCAGTTTTCTCAGCACCTGCACCTGTAGCAGCTGCATATCTATGCAGTGATTTCTTCACAAAATACTGAAACAGAAAAAAGGTGCTTAAAGGGAAACAAAAATGATACTATGCCTGTGAAGGAAAGATGAAAATAAAATTGTCATACTAGAAATCTTACTGCTACTCAGCCTTGCAGCACAACTCCGCATAAAACAAGTGTGTTTAAACAATGGTAATACAACACTGCTGTGCTCTTAGATTTGTGCATTTACATTGACTTCACACAAATTACCTTGAGATATAGGCGATAAGTATCGCCTTTTACCTTAAAAAGGTATTTCAGCAATTCCATAACAGTTATTTTCACAGCTCTGAAAACTGAGGTGCTCTGCTATACTAAATTTTTCCTCCCACCTTCTTATCAGCTTTTTCCTGGTAGTATTTCTAAGCTCACATAAAAATCTTGAAAGGCTTCAGGGACTTCTTTGCCAGTGAGACATAAAGCATGACTATCATGCAGGTAACTTTTAATAATGATGAAATCTGTGTCAACACTGAAGTGGGTATAAAACATTCTTGTCAAACTCTGAAGCTTGAATTAACAAGAAATGTTTGCTTCTCAGTAATGTACCTGACTAATTTTGTTAGATGCAGCTGAATCAGCTCTGTTTTGTTACTGATCTTTAGTGTTTCACAAAAAACTATCTGCTTCTCCCAGTCTTTTTCTAGAAAGGTAAACTAATTTTATTCATTAATTTCTACTTTTCAACAGAGTATTTTTGGCTGTACAGCTCACCTTTTTACTGTCACTACATAACAATGTGATTATTAATTACTGATTTTTTTAAGAAACTTTTTAGTCTTTGAATGACAGTCATATTTCGTTTTATTTTAGGATTTTTCCTTCCATTTTCCTGACAAACTCGCCAAATTCCTGAGAAACACAAACTTGTTTCTGAAGTTGTTGATGCTGATATGAGCAGAAGGGAGGACATTTTTGTTTAGCTCCACAAAACTACTTGATATTTGAAATGCTGAAGAGGAAATTACGGTTTTGCCATAACTTGCGCTTCAGGCTTTTCTTGGGTCTAACTCTTATTTTAGTAATCATTTCAGTTTTCAAAGTTAACCAGAAAGAAAACTTCTTAAATCGGAGACATCTCGAGCTAACAGAAGAAGATCCTATTAGCACTGTTAACTGCACGAAGATTATTGAGGGGGATATAGAAGAAATACAAAAGGTAAAGCTTGAGACATTGTCAGTGTCATTTAAGAAACGCCCCAGGCTATCAACAAATGATTATATTAACATGACGGCAGACTGTGCCTCCTTCACCAAGACTAGGAAATACATTATGGAACCTCTCAGCAATGAAGAAGCAGAATTTCCAATTGCTTACTCAATAGTGGTTTATCACAAAATTGAGATGCTTGATAGACTTCTAAGGTCAATCTATGCTCCACAGAATTTTTACTGCATTCATGTAGACAAAAAGTCTCCAGAATCTTTTTTTGCTGCTGTGAAGGGAATAGTCTCATGTTTTGATAATGTCTTTATTTCCAGCCAGTTAGAGAGTGTGGTATATGCTTCATGGAGCAGGGTGCAGGCAGACATTAACTGCATGAAAGATCTCTACAGAAGAAGTTCAAACTGGAAATACCTAATAAATCTATGTGGTATGGACTTTCCTATAAAAACCAACCAGGAAATAGTAGAGAAATTAAAAGCCCTTAAAGGTGAAAACAGCTTGGAAACAGAAAAAATGCCTGTTTATAAAGAAGTAAGGTGGAAAAAACACCATGAGATTATTGATGGCAAAATAAAGAACACAGGTACAGACAAACAACTACCACCTCTCAGTACTCCAATTTTTTCTGGTAGTGCCTATTTTGTAGTTAGCAGAAGATTTGTAGAATATGTATTAGAAAGCAGCAAAATACTTAAGTTCATTGAGTGGGCAAAAGATACTTACAGCCCAGATGAGTACCTGTGGGCAACAATTCAGAGAATCCCTGATGTCCCAGGTGCAGTTTCTTCTAGTGACAAGTACGACGTTTCTGACATGAATGCACTGGCCAGGTTTGTCAAGTGGCAGTACTTTGAAGGTGACGTGTCCAAAGGTGCACCCTACCCACCATGCAGTGGAGTTCACATTCGCTCTGTCTGTGTTTTTGGGGTAGGAGACTTGAACTGGATGCTACGAAACCACCATTTCTTTGCAAATAAGTTTGACACTGATGTTGACCCTTTTGCAGTGAAATGTTTGGAAGAGTATTTGCGACACAAGGCTTTGTATCTGCAAAAGAACTGAAATACTGTATGCTTCTGTTACAAAATGTAGGTACAAATATTTTACTGCTATGTGCTTTGACAGGTAGCAGTGAAGGTCATGATGCTGATGCTGAATCACACTATGGTGGTTTGGTGGTGCTGAGGTCCTCCCTGCCTTGGCAATGCACAAAGGGGAGAAAGGACTTATCTCAAGTGAATATGGGGATGCCTTTTGTTCCACACTGAGACTTGGAGCTTTAGGTACAAAATAGAACACCAACTTTTGGAAGGCCAACTATTAGGAATATTTATTATCTAGAAGGTGTAATTAATGGACTATCTTTGGCTAAAGTTGTTGTTTTAAGGCTTGGAAAATGCATGGGGTTTATGGTTATTCCTAATTTTTTTCCCATAAATGCAATGCTATCTGAAAGAGAAAGATGAAGGGTGGTGCAAAAAGCAGCTGGACTGCACAGGCTTTATACTGAGTACTGAAAGATCTCAGGAATATAACATTAGAAATTATCTGAAAACTATGCAAAAGGGGATATGCAAAGCCAGCTGTCATAATTTAGCTTACTGCTTACTGCAGTTCTGTTACATGTAATTCTTAATCCTCTTGAAAATTCTGTCTCTAGCATGGAGTAGTAAGGAATTGCATTTAAATCTTTGTAGCCAAATCTTGCTTTTGTACTCTTAAAGCCCCCTGCTATTGTGATAAAAAGTTTATATACTAGTTTGTAATTACATCTTCTCAGGGAAATGTCAGTTTTGTGCCTGATGAGATTTAGACTTGTAATTTTACACTTCTTAGTGTATTGGGAGTCTTGCTTTTGGATCAAAAGTTTCTCAAAAACTTAAAAGAACTGCAGTAGTGTCTAAATGTCACTGTGTACCCAGATGGAAATGCTGGTTTCTGCTTTCTGTCAAGCTCAACTTGCATTCTAGATTAACTGTTTTTGTGTACTCAATGTTAAAATATTTTTCTAAATGATATTGCCTCTTCTTACAATAAAAGACCCTCTAAAAACACCACCAAAAATCCTAATGATGAAGGCCTAAGATGTTTTTACTGTAGGTTTTCATACAACTGAAGCTGCAGCTGAGGTAAGTCCTACCTTATCTCCATACAGTCATTTATTCACGTGTCTGTGCTTGTTTAGGTTTTGCTGGTGCAGCTGATTTTTATTTATTTGCATCTTTTGGTGAAAGAGAAAGGAAGAAGTCTGTATGATTTTTTTGTTCCAGTTAGGTCCCTGCTTAGTTTAGCTGCTGCAGTGTGGGACGGAAGCATGGGGGTGAAATAATAGGACACTGTGAGGAATGATATTATTCTTTCTATATCAATTCAGGTTTGTCATACATAAGTACTGCCAGGTGTCTCATCTTTCTCCTGAGATGGCAGGGGAATTCACAACAGGCACTAGCAAATGGCAAACAGACTTAAGTTTTTGACGTTGTGAACTGCAGCTGTAATGGTAGCATATGTTTCTTACAAAGGTGGTTTGTCCTGAAGTTTCTCCTGAGTCTCAATACTTAGACATTAACAAAACAATTTAGGGAGGCAAGCAATTTAATCTGAAGTAGAACCTATTCTTGCCAACCCCTGCCTTCAAAACCACCTGAAAACTGATTAGGGAGTCTTCAGAGAGTTTCACATTAGCAGGTAATTAAAGCCTGTGAGCTGAGGCAGTTGAGGAGAATTCCCCATCTTCCCCACCCTTTGGCTTTTCTACAAGAATGCTCTTGTAGACAGTTGTGCTCTACCACCTTTGCGCAAGCTACAAAAAGGTTTAACTTTGCTGCATATAGTACTGGGAAGTTCCAGGAAGTCATGCTGTATTTTTAGCAGCAAGGAAGCTGTTTGTTCATAAGAATTTACACCTAAAGACAAGCTCTATGAATAAGTTCTATGAGACCAGAACTGCTCCTTCAAATAGACTGAAAAAGTGATGATAAAT
Source organism: Sclerurus mexicanus (assembly GCA_013396755.1). NCBI lineage: Eukaryota > Metazoa > Chordata > Aves > Passeriformes > Furnariidae > Sclerurus > Sclerurus mexicanus. The sequence goes on from VWZF01003102.1 coordinate 131,978, forward strand.
AATAAAATGTTCTGTGCACAGGGTGGACTGCTGACTCAACTGCTTGAAGTCTGCCAGACAGAGCATCAATCCCTTTACCTCTTTCAGCTTGCTTTGTACTCATACAATGAATACCTGTCTGTATCTCTTTGTTAATGATACTGCTACTACAGATGGTGAAGATGCTGATTGACTAGCTGCTTCCAATGTTACCAGTGTTTAGATAGAGGCAAGAGAGATCCTGTGTATGCTTACTGTATCTTCTGTACAGAAGGAAAAATAGGAGAACATGACTGTTTGCTGCACATTTTCCATAAGGAGGAATTTCTTTTTCTTCTGGGGAAAGTAAAGTACAGAAACCTTACCTCCCTAAAACTTAGAGAAGAGACACCCTAATCTGATAGATCTGGTATTCCAGAAATCAAGCATGGCCCCTCTGAAATTTCCCTGCCATTATTTATACACAGAAGTTCAGAGTTGGTAACTTTCCAGTACAGCCCCTCTGTTATGATTGGTTAGCAATTTCCATACATGTTACATAGCCCCAGTTAGCTTCTATGCATGCTCAGGGGAAGGAGTGTTCTCCTGGGCAGGGGTTTTTTTTTGACCTGTAGGCACTATTTTTAGTATTGTAATGAACATAGTTCAACTATAGGATACATGGACCTTGAATATTTTGCCAAGTTAGCAATGTATACATAGACGTACATCAGCATCTTCATTTACTACATTCTGAAAGCTTGTTAGTTCCCAGATGCCCTTGAGTAAGGGTTGCTAACTGCTGCGTGTTCCATTTCACAGAATACTCTGAGTTGGAAGGACCCACAGGGATCATCAAGTCCAACTCTCAAGTGAATGGTCTATTCAAGGATCACACCCTCAACCATGCTCTAACCAACTGAGCTAATTTTAGCGTCCATATTGATTTCTTTCTTGCTGGTTAGGCATGAAAGTATACAAAGATCTTACATCAAGGAACATCCTGACTTAAGGTAATCTTGGCATGTTCCACATTGTGCAACATTAATTTTTCACTGAATCTGACAAAAAACTTAGCCAAAATAATGACTGTAGAATCAGGCACCAATAAAACTTAAAATATAAATTATATACCTTACTGAAGCTGAAATTGTTGATGTAACATGTATGCTATTCAAAATTGTGTAACTTGTCATTTAATTTGCCATGTCAGATTTTTCCCGAAGAGCTCAGTGCATTGTAGACACTGCTCGTGTTCAGTCCCCACTTAACACATAAGCATTTTGAATGGCATTAATAACAAAACTTTGCTTAGTTTACTGATGTTACTTGTGGTAACATAGTATCTGTTATCACTAAGGTTAACCAGACTGAAAGCCTTTAGGATCAAAGACTGATTTGATCCCAGAAACCTAATACTTGTGCTTTCATCTCCTTTCTGCCTTAGGTTTGGTTTGACAGGGAGTATGTGTTTGGTCTCACTTCTTCCTGTCTAGCACAAGAGAAAGTGACAGGAAACCTACAAGATGAACACTGTAGTTACAATTAAGGTCACCATTCAGATCACCATTACTTGGTATGTGGCCTGACAAAAATTATCCTGGGTTATAACATGAAAGTATTACAACATAAAAATGAAAGAAGAGGCCATCTGCTTCAACATGCTGGTACTGTGCTGATCAGGAGGATATAATTGCTATTGGTAGTTGTGTAAAAGATTACAAAAATTCCACCAAGAAAAACATGTCAGGATGGGCCTTGAGCAGATGCCACTTGCTAATATCCGTGTCCCATACTGCAAGAAAGGATGTTGAAACTTTTTCTGACAGATATAGCTATGCTTTTAAAAATAATTTCCTTTGGATTTAGGAACCTAGGCCTACTGGAAGATCTAGTCACATACAACGAATGTTACTTTATTCTGTATAATGAAATCATACTAATCTTGCCTACCTTAATTTTTTTTTTAATTTTTCAGGGAAGTTACCTCATTTTCTCATTTAAATAAGCAGTATTTAAGACATCTTTTAGCAGAAAATGTCTAGTTACTAAAATTTCCACCATGTTAAATGAAATCAGTTTGTCTCCATCAAATCCCTTTATTTCTCTTCCTTTCAGCCAACCTGCCTTTGCTACACATGGGGATGGAGAGCAGAAATGGTCTTATGGCTTCAAAGTGTATTTTACCAGCTGGTGTGTGATAGGGAAAGTGACAGTTCTCGCTTAGCATGAACAGTTACAAGTGAGTCTTTAGTACATTTTGGCACCAGCTCTGTGAACTGCATTAGTGATGCTGAAAATAGGGATTTCCTAGTGTTGATGTGAAATTAGTTAAGTATGGAAAACATACTGGAAGGGTACACATCATAAATCTGTAAGTAATGTTCATAATCCCATTTAACAACAGACTGTTGTTAATTAAACACGTTGCTTTCACCAGGGACTTAAACCTTAATTACCTCTTTGAACCACTAGATTATGAGGTTGATTTTGTAGTACCTCATCTACAAACAAATTGAAATGCTGTTGACCTTAACTTGGGAGTAAGTCTCAGCCACTGTTTATATCTTTTCAAGCTCTGCAAAAATCAGCAAACCTAGTTTTAACAACATACTGTTGTTAAAACATACAGTGCTGTTTTAGGTACCTGCATGGCATATCTTTGCCAGGCATACAGAGCAAGGAGGTGCTCTTAACAACTAAAGTAGGACACACTTGTAAGCCTTGTATCCTGATACACTCAATTCTTGTTGCTACAGGGGTCTCTAAGAGCAGAGAGGATTTGTTTTTACATAGAGCAAACCCAGGTGAACCTACACTGAGACAGTGAGACCAAGAGCATTTATTCTTTCCTGAGTGCCTTTTGCATCATAGCACTGAGTTGCTGTTGCGTGTGAAATATATAAATCCTTAACAACAATCAGACAGCAATGAAAAATATCCAGACTATACAACTAATTTACATCTTCTTTAAGAACTTCTAATAGAAGGTAAAATACAAACACCACACTTACCCTTCCCTTCCTCTCTTCTTCCTCCCTCCCCACTAAATTTAATTTAAATAGCTGCCATGCCAGGAAACTCAGCAAACAAATAACTGAGATAATGCCCCTGCTGTCTAGGGCAACAGACCTCTGGTGAGCTCTTATTCTTTTCAAATGACCAAAACCAGAAGGACCAAAGAGAAACTTCACTTTAACAACAGCTAGTCAAAGCATTTTGCCTTTTAACCTTTTCTGCTTGCTTACATATCTGAGCGCACAGAGAAGATCTATTCCTCAGGATCTGTGAAGAGAGGACATATCTGAAAGAAACACTAACAGACCTTCCCAAACATTACTTCAGGTGGCCAAGGTGTAAGGAGAAGTTAAGTTTCAGTGAAACTACTTTCAGATCCTGCTCATGACAAGGGTACTTCATTGCTGTTCTCCTAAAGGCTGTTTTCACCCCAATCCCATCTTCCCACCCCCAAGGTCCTAGCAATATCTAGACTGAAAATAAAGTGTAAATGTCCTCTACCTACGTACATAGGCAGGAGAATCCTTTAGTGGATTATCTGAAAATCTTTCTAAAATGATAAAATAATTGTTTATTCAGATACACTGGGTGGGGAAGAGATTTCTCTCAGCAGCTGAAATCTTTCTAGATACTTCTTAAGCAGTAAAATGTACAAACACTTTTGAATTAGAATTCAAAAATCTACTATATGTATCACATTTACAATTTTACTACATTTGCTTACATATCAGAGTAAGGGACTGACAATCCTGGTAAAATAGAAATTTGAGTAATGAATGTACAGTAAATTCCATCATTTAGAAATAGTTTTTTAAACACAACACTTAAAACCTATTTCTTAAGTTCTATGGGACTTTTCATAAAAACAATCAAAGAGAAATGTTTTAAATTGAGTAGAGTCATTCCTGCAATGTTGTATAAATGAGAGGCATACTCGTTTTTTTGTCTAAGGGAAGGATGAATGAGATGATTTCTCCCATATTTCAGCATAGTTCTATTCTTCAATACTTTTGTGGAAGGTGAGAAACTAGTGAAGAGAAAGCAGGACCTAGAGATTGGATCTTTTATTTAAGGGGTGACTTTGTTTCTCAACTTGGTAGCTTTTTTTTAACTTAATTTTTTAGTCAATTCAGCATCTCAAAGCCTCGTCCGAATAATTGCTTAGGCATATCTGTCTTTTATTTGGCAGAGAAAAATTTAAAAGATCCAAGGTTTTCTTTTAAATGAAAACCTTCAGCTGCCACTGTCACCGTCAGTTTTCATCAGTATTCTTAAAATAAATAGGGAAAAAAGGAGTTGTTCCTAAACGGCCTTGATCTATCCCACATAAGCTCAGTATTGTTCAGATCTAACCAAACCAGTATTGAACTACATACTGCTAGCATTTTCAGTAATTTCAAAGTCACATAGCTTTTACCTATGAATGTATAAAATCTCTTGTCAAAATAGAGAACTGTTGCCTTTTTGACCTTTGAAGGTTGAATTTTTACTGAAGAGGTATTGAAGGCAGCCTGAAGAACACTCAGAAAATACTAAATCAGTTAAGACTGCAGCTCAGCTGTGTAATTCATGCACTTCAGTTAATTTGCATGAAACTATGAGAACATGAACCTATTTCCACCAACTAAGCATCTTTCCAGCACTAAAAATATCACATACAGAAATATGTTAAATGAGAGGGAAAATCCTCCACAAGACTACTTTTTGACATCCTAAGATGAACAGACTGGGACTGTCATACATAAAAGTATGTTAAGAGCAGAAAACACTGGAAAATAATGAAGACACTTAGCACTTTCTGGTACTGTTGTGACCACCATTTGGCTCTGCCTACCTCCTCAAATAAAGCCACAGACCAATCCATTTGTGAGATACAACAATGGGATAGTAGGAGATGCTTCCTCACTTTTTCTTGGAATGTAGTTAGAAGGAAAATGAGTCTGCACATGTACAAGTCCCCCTTTGGACACAAAGAGGAGTCTGCACAATCAAGTCAATCATCTATGTGCCGCTCTAAGAAGGTATTTGGCTTTTGGCCATTTAAATATTGTTTAGTAGCTATAATAGTGAAGTATCTACTCATCAAAGTGGCTGTAATGATGAACTGTAGGAAAGCAAATCTTTTTGTGGGATTATTTTCAGGTGTGCTCTGTCTTGCTGAGGAAAATCTGTATGTCTGGACTGGCATGGTACTTTTAAAAATAACTAAAAAAGGCTAAATGTCATGTATACTGGTGTAGCTTTTAGTCTCTTTGAACAGGAGCTGTTACTTAGAATAATTTAGACTGAGAAATTACATTATGGAGGCCCTTGATGGCAACTTAATACCTAATATATGGTCTGACAATCCCATGCAAAATCTTGTCTTAAAATTTGTACATTAGAATATACCAGTGGTAGTAGTATTTTTATAAAGGCATTGGGGTTAGAGTAGTATAAATGCTTTTTGGCAGAAGGGAGTATTTGGTTAATGTTTGTTAAGTGCTTTCTTTAATTGATGGAAAAAAGGAAAAATAATTCCACCAAAATGATTTCACTTTCTTCTGAGTGCTCTGTGTCATTTTTTGGCAAAGCTAATGGAAGGAAAAATTATTAGCAACAAAAAAGGAACATGAAATGAGTTTTTAACATTAACAGCACTGCCTCCCATTTTCTTTCCCGTATTTGGTATTGCCCAAACTACAGTAAAGGATTATGATCCAATTTGTATTTCAAGTTCCTAGCCTTAGCCAATTCTCAAAAAGAATTCAAAGCACCTAATGTGGTACATTGAATAATTATGTTCAAAAATACATCCACACACCACTACACCTCAAGTTAGATGCATCTTATTTCCATCATATTCTTATCTTTGGTCTTTGATCCTTTGCCCAAACGTGGATTTACACATCTGCTTCCACCTGGCCTGACCTATGCTGCATAGCCCAGCACCTAGTTAATTTTTAAGACTGCACAAAGACATATTGCTGTAGGCACACTCAGAAAGTTTTAATTTCGTTCCCCCTCCCCCACCATCTCAGAGAAAAAGCACACACTCTGTTTTTTAAAAGAATGAGAAATACATATCTCTATCTACACAAGAATTTCATCTCTTCTCTAAAGAAGTCACCAGCTCAGTAGATGCAAGTGGGTCAAAGACAAACCCTTCTCCATACTATCTATTGCCTTGGCCAGCCCCAAGCAGTTGTTAACTCCCTGTGCCAGTTGTTCATGCCATCTCTGGAATCTTGTGCATAAACTCAGATAGGGAATCAGGCACATACTGCCAATATCTCTCTGGAAAAAAAAATTTAAATGCAGCCCAATGTGTACATCTTTACTGATGTCTGAAGATCTCTGTGCAGATAATGCATGCTATTCACACTTCCTAACTCTTAGCTAAGGAGGAAGTATCACTCAGTCTGATGTCAGGTTTCTTTTATCTTTCTCTGAGGTTGTGCTACAAACCAATCCATATCAGAGGCCCACTACCAAGCTGGGAGGATGGCTCAGACTGATGGTAAGTCTCAAGAACTGATGTCTGAAAAATGCCAGGCAGGAAAAGTCAAGAAAACACAACAAACCAATACTAGTTACAGTAGGCTGGACTTTGCATATTTTCAAAAAGAAAAGCTTATCAGCCTCAAAATGCTTATGCAAATTACCCTCAGCTGGAGGAAAAAACTCCCTTCACTACCCTGTTTTTTAAATGTCTGGTCTATTAATAGATAGAAGATTTTCTGCTTTATTTAAAAAAAAAAACAGAATAAAATTTCAGCCTCAGTGTTTAATGAGAATCTGCAGAAAAGGATTATGCTGTTGGATAAAACATTGTCAAATAACACTTGAGTATATGTCAAGAGGCCCTTGGCATTTTTTTCTCACTGAATAGATTCCAGTGCTGAAGTTCAACATGCAAATCCTGGTTTCACAGCTGCTCTGCGCACATTAGCACGTTATTCCTGCCACAGGGAGTCCAGCTGCTGGGCAGATTTGAGGCCCTGTGATGTCATTCCAGTGGCTCTACAGTGGATTCACACACTACATTTTTTATTACGCAGAGAACATCAGCAGAGGTTTGCAAAGCACAGTGACTGCTAGGGAAATTGAAACTGTCTACATTAACTCAGGGCCAAAAAAATCTTAAAAATTAACAGTGAAGCACAGCCAGTGATGAGACTCTACTTGGCACAAGCACTTGTTTTTTTCCATGTAGCAGGTAAGCAGGGACAGAGCATGCAATGTTAGATGTGAAGAAGTAAAGCGTCTAGGGAAGGCCAGGTAAAGCTTGGGACTGCAGTAGTATAGAAAAGAAAATGTCATAGATACATTCACTTTTTATGGAGTTCTGGCAGTGAACACATACTCAGTGGACACATAGTGAAGGGGAAGAAGAAATAAAAAAAGTTACCCACAGTATAACTTTTACTAGAGTTAAATATTAAGTTGTCCAGAGGAAATGAAAGGCAGCAAACTATTGCACTGATTTCACTGTAACTTTATCAAAATGCCCTACTATAGCAAGTATTATGCAAACTAATAGGAAGACAGACCACTTCCCCCAAAGGAACTACATCACAGAAATCACAGGGCAGTGCACTAAAAGTCCAGGGAGATTAATATACTTTGTTATACTGAGGAAAATAGAATGAGAAAATAATGTGTAATAAAATAGATTGGAACTAGAAAAAAGAACATGAAAACAGGAAGGCTGACAAGAGAGAGCAGATGGGAGGAACACAAAACTAGGAAAATGGCAGGATACAGAGGAAGAAACCGTTGTAATTAAGTTTTGACATCTTAAAAAATTGTCCATTCTGTCTGTTCATCTGTAACCATCCTGTTCACCTCTACTCCACTGAAGTGTTATAAATGACTTAAAATTTTACTTGTAGGAGACTACAAGTTTCTGGGAACAGAAATTGTGATCCTGACTAGGAGAGCACTGTATATTTAGGAGCCAGTGATTCATACCACAGCTATACCAGAGAGGTGCTGTATACCAAATCTGGCTTCCAGGCTGTGCCATACTGTGCTGTGCCATGCCATGCTGTGCTGTGCCGTGCCATGCTGTACCGTGCTATGTCATGCTGTGCCATGCCATGCTGTGCCATGTCGTACCGTGCCACACACCTTCCTCCAACACAGCCTTTGCGTGGTGCTGGAAGAGCCTGGGGGCACCTGCCATTCAACACTGATGATAAATCATTGTCTTTAACAGGGCACAAGAAATTCTGTGGAGAATGTCTTTCTCTTTTGACAGGAGAAATTATGAAGTGTTGTTTTCTTGCTTGGAAATCCTGTAACAGCTGGAATGACTGACAGGGGTGACTCACTTTCTCTGCCATGAATGGGGTGTTGCACATGTGTTAGCGCTAATAAATAGCATTGTGAGTGATACCTTACAACATCTGAGCACTTTTCTTACTGGGATGGCAACAGACCTGCATCTCCAAGGCAAAACCAGAAGTCTAAATGAAAATCACTCTAAGGAGCTAAAACCAGCACACAGTAATAAAACATAATAAAGCTAAAATCTTTACACTTCCAAGAACAACTTACACAGTCTCCTCCCAACTGCAAAGTACTACGTATGCATTTGGAATAACATCAGGCAGTGCCAGAAGATTTGACAGTAAATGGAAATAAAATCCTTCCACAGAGACACCCAGGGCTTTTCCTCCCTGGAAAGTTAAATTTCTAGCTTACCTAAAATGGAACAATTATTTGGGACAATGTTTCCTTGTGGAAGATTAATTCAATGTAATAATGCCTTGATCCTTTAAATTTAATTCTGAAACAAGGCCGTTCACAGTTACTTTCACTAACCAAAACCACCTGAGATATCTTCACAAACAAAACAGTGCAGATCAGGATGCTCCTTTCCATCTGAAAGTTGAACAAAAGGAAGTTAAGCATCACATATCAATCATCTTAAGTAATGAGACAATCTCTTGCCCCTCTATGCAGCCATATCCTAGTGTTTTCTCACAATGCACCCATTACCTTGCCTAAACCATAGCAGGAAGTTCTCTGGTACCCAGTACATACTACCTTTTCACCTAGTCTGTTCTTTAGGTCTAAAAGTAAAGTAAATTGAATTTTTAGGTTTATTACCACCAGACAGCTAAGACAGCTTTGCTTCCTTTGGGAGCACACACCCTGCTTACTATAGTGATTTTTGAGATACTATAATCCAGAAATTTTTGTCATGAGAAGTACAGTCACTACAACTGGTATTAGAATATATTCCAGACACTTCATGCACACTAAATGGATATCAAAGTACATTATGTGCTTATACTGCAAGAAAACCACCTTATCCTCTGTATCCTCAGCATATAGGTGATTTCAAGATGTTGGTCCAAGGTTAACAAATTATAAAAGCATGGACCCAGCATTAGCAAAGACCTGAATCAGTGCAAAAGGTCTGGGTCTCAAAATTCCTTCCTATTGCATATAGATAAGAAAATGAACTGTCATAGCAAAGCAGGCCTGAGGGAGAGTCATGGAGATGGACAACACTGCCCTAGCCTTCCTGCTACTGCCAGCTCTACAGATTTAGTCTCAGATAGCTTTGGGTAGGGGACTGCTCCCCAGCACAATGGTCTTCTGGGGCTGTCCTCAAGTTTGGCAGTAGCCACTCAGACCCAATGAGTACAGGAGAAATACAGTGGTCTTGGCCTGGAGGGCAGCCAGAGGTGAAAGTGAACAGGGGACATCTTGTGCATCCTGCAGCTCAGCTGAGGCAAGACAGCACGAGGTTGGGGAACAAGGTGCTTTGCATTTCTTCTGCATTGATGCTGCTTTACTCTTGGTGTCATAGTACAGATCGATTTCCTCCATCTCCACTCTAAAAAGGGCATGTAACTTGTCAGTTTTAAAAATCAAAGAATTCTAGATACCTTAAGAATTAGGATAAGTGTTAAAATAATTTTTATTCACCAGAAATAGAAAAGACAATAGAGATGGGTTACAGCCATCTACTGCTGGAAAGCTAAACCACCAAACACATAATTTAATGTCTATTACCTTTCTTCAGCTGGGCTGCTCATGTTTAACAGTAGCATTGCCACAAAGATTGCATGGTATCTATTCTTAGTTCTGTTACCATAATTAAGGAAACATTAAACCCCATGGAATATTTCTTTAGAGAAGGTGTTAACTAACTGACTTCAATAGAGCCAATTAAGATGTCTACCAGTACCAGAAAATTTTCAAACAAACCTTTTTGTTAACAGTAACCAGCATACCCCATCTTGCTCTTCTTTCGCCACTAAAATGTTCTCAAATTCCTCCATTTTATCTTTATCCCAATCCTTCCAGGACCATGTAGAATTACATGTAGATATGTGCAATTTTTGTAATGTCAGCTATATATAAAAATTAAAAATTAGGCATTTAAAAATCTTATAGTACATTATTCTCACCAGATACTTGAAACCAGTGAATACAGTTTATGCCTTCATTCAGTGTAGACGTTTATGCAGTTAATTAAAAAAAACCCCACGTACTTCTGGATAAAAAAAGAATTTTTTTAGACCATTAAATAGCACTAGTGTCTTCCTAACAGAGACATGGAAGAGAAGTACAGCAATCTATGTTTGTGTTTAGTTACACATACCTGCACAAAAAAGTTAAAAAACAGGCACAATTACTTGACAATAAAGAGAGGTTCCATTGCACTTTACAAGGCATAATTTTTCAAATTCCAGAGATGGCCACACTACTTGTTAAGAAATCCTGGAAAGAAGAAAATAGAGAAAAGAAGAGAAAAGCTTTCCTCATGTCCTCAACACTGCTTTTTTTTTTTTCACATGCAATACCTGATTCCACATAGAAGACTGACAGAAAAGCAGCCCTGTGCCTAACCTTCTCCCAACGGTGAGGACATTTTCCATGGAAGAGGACATATGAATCTGAGTACTCAAAGCCTAAGAAGGACATTTGTAGGTGAATATCTTGTTCACAGACCAGACATTCAAGATTGCTTACTACAGAGGTCCACCGGTGTCAATGCAGAAGGAAATCTCCTTTAGCCCCATGCTTAGGGATTTACTTTTCTCACCTGTATCTGGATCCTGGTTCAAGCAACAGATAGGTATTGAGCAGCTCAAGATCAGGTAGTTTTGGGTAGCGAGTAGCAGGTTTTATTTTTGAGACCAAGTTGTGAAAAGAAACAGATTGCAGTTTAGGGCTCATCCAACAACAAAGTGACTGAATCCTGCTTTATATGTGCATATCATTCAGTGGATCTAATTCAAGGTTAAACTGACAGTCCTCTGAAGAAACACAATCCCAAACCCACTAGCATGTCAAGTCCTTTTTCCCTAGTTTACTTTGAATCAGTAAGTATCATCTATTTCAAACACATTTTCCTTTCATTTTTATTCAGTCCTCTGTTTACTAGCCTTGTTCTGAACACAGGAACAAGCTGTCTGGAACAAACTGGTCTCGGACACCATCTCACCCATCACCTCATCAGGACTGTTGACACCACCTGAAATACATTTTTGGCTCCAAAAGTCATAGTACTTGGCTGTAGTGTGGTGCACAGGAGGCTTTATGCCAGACTGGACTTCTAGTGGCTATTCTATGGGTAATTTTACCTCCACTTGCTTCAACTGGTCTTTCGCTTTGCATCTTCCTGTTTGTCCTTGCAAGGACATACTGACAGAGAACATTACATGGCTTAATTTAATTTTCCACAGAGCTGAATATTTGCTTATTTCCAGCTCTCTTTCTCTCTCCATCTGGTAATAAATGATGGGAAGTAACGTCAGCAGTTGCAATACTTTTGGGAAGTTTGGTACCTATAATTTGGACATGTATATTACCTACTTGTAATTTGCTGACTGATGACTTGGTCAGAGACCTTCTAGGCTCAGCATTGACTCTAGCACTCCCAGAAGCAGGTTTAACAGAATAAGGATTCACCTCATCTCCTGTACAGGTTTATTAGGTAATCCAGATTTTGTTTATAAATCCAGGGTAAAGAAAGATACCTGCAAATGGATCCTACAGAGAATGAGATCAATACCTTGACTATCTCCAGCTGGGTAGCAGTATTTTGTATTCTCCAGGGTGTGCTCCATGCATAGACTGAGAGAATTACTGTGTTAGTTTTGGTCCCTGGCACTGTTCCAGGACAGACTGGATGGGGCTTTGAACAACCTGGTCTAGTGGAAGGTGTCCATGGCAGAGGGGTTGGAATTAGATTATCTTTAAGGTCCCTTCCAACCCGAACCATTCTATGATTCTACATGTTGACATCTGTTAACAAAACTAAATCAAAGATAAATAATTCTTAATTTTTTTCATGACTTTGCCTCTGAAATTTTATCATCATGAGATCAGGACAAATTATTTATAGTATGAAAAAAGTCTTGATAAAGCAGTGGCCAAAAAGACCTTTATATCACAAAATATGGGTTCACTGCCCATTAAGTTTTCTTGAGGCATCTGACTTTAATATAGCACTTTACAAGATTTATCCCAGATCTGTCTCTATTTAAATCAGTTTGATGCTATGCTTTTTCTATTGGTGGTTTCACTGTAAATGGAAACTACCAGCAAATCGTGATGTACAACTAGTTGGTTTATCCATATGCAGAAAAGAGCCTGTTCTGCATTTAACCTCATTAATGAAAGCCAAGATACAATTGTTTTTCTTGGCTGGACATTTGGTTACTAGTTCAGGCCACACAGCATAAAGCATGTTTTTTTAAGACTCATAGGAGAGCAGAGGTCAAAAAAGAAAGCCAATAATTAATTTACAATAAAAAAAACCAAACTTAAAAGTTTAGACTAATTGTTACGACAGATAAGGTTTTGAAAAAGAAACAAAACCTGTTTGGTAAGTTACAAACCAGAAGTCATCAGGAAATTCCAGTTCCACAGATGTTCTACCAGTATTGGAAGGATCATTATTTTCTTTAACCTCTCTGGCTTTAAAAGGGATGTAGTAGCTTTTCATATTTTTTAACCAACATTTACATTCAACTTCTTAAGAGCAATGGGGAAATGCTATGGAAATGTGTATACATGATTAAATATTTTATTGATCTAATTTCTTACATTTCTTACTCTGTCTTTCTAGGATAATTCTTTTCTGTCTAAAATTACTCAGATATATACCTCTATGGACAGTGAATTTGCTTTAATGATAAACTCAGTCTCAGTGCTGGCCATCTGTAATAGGTCATTTCACTCCTTAGTGACTTCACTGACTTCAGTCAGTAGTTCTGAATGCTGCTAAACATGCTGACTGCAGAAAAATAACAGGATATTTGGATTTAGCCAGGTGTTAAATTTCAAAACACTCTAAGTTACTTTACTGTCCTGATTACAAGCTAGCTCTTTTCCTGTATACAAAAGGAAAGAAACTTCACTCTAAATGATCACTCAACAGTAGTACTTCAGCCACAAAACCATCCAATCAGTGATGACTGGTGAAAGGTTGGACTAGATGATCTTGGAAGTCTTTTCTAACCTAAATAATTCTGTGATTGTGTGAAATGACCCCTGGTTATCCAACCCTCTCCAGCTGTCCAGAAAGCTGCAGGGCCACGGCACAGCCTGCTCTGAGGCTCATCCCAGCACTTCTGCTGCCACAGCTGCTGTCATTGCCATGTCTCTTCTACTCTGTCCTTGGCATGAGCAGCAAGCCTAGATGAGGGCAGTGGCACTGGTGATGCCAGCAACAGCAGGGAAATAATGAACAACAGCAGAGCTGAGGATTGGAGCAGCAGTCGGAGTGCCCAGAAAGGAATAAAACTGAACCTGTGTGAAATTAAATGCTATTTAAGTAAGCTCATTATCAGAATACTGTAGGCACCATCCAGCAAGCTGCAAATGGGCTTTAAGATTAATTGCACACAACATAAAATATTAAAATACTGGTTTCAAATATACTTGTTTATAGCAAATGGCAATTATTTCTGTCACAACTGTAGTAAACAAGAGACAATCACTGTGCCTTTCAAGGATAGGGATGTTATGAACCATCCCATTTCTCTTGGTTACTTGCTGAGGTTTTTTGTATCTAGATTTGAAACTTTATTCTGTAGAATTCCTAAAAATTGGATGCTTTCCTGGGTACTTTATTTTACTTTTAGATCTAAGCCCTAGGCTGCCCATTATTTTGTCAGGTCTATTCTCAATGAACTGTTACTGCCCAGAGGAAAAATACAGTTTTATTATATATTACTTCCCCCGTAAGGGATTAGTCAAAGTGAAGATGGTTAGCCATTGTATCTGTTTTAACCATTTTGGCACCCTATCCAGCTGTACTTATACCCAGCACTGTCATGCTAGGCTATTCTGGCACAGCATCACAAATATTTGCCACATATTGTGATTTTGAACCCTTCAAGGAAACAGGAGAGCCAAACAGAGAGGCACTACTGTTTGAATGCAGAAAATACCATTTAGCCAACTTTCTGCTTAGGTTTTTGGTGGAATACAAGTTCTCCATGTCCCATCACCTCAAGATGCAAAACAACCACTGACTTCACAGCAAGTTGCCTGAATTAAGGCAGGTATGCCTCTCAGGGAATGCTTACCACACTGAACAGGGAATTCCTGTTATTGTTTCTTGTCTGTTTTCATGAACAGATTGGCTTCTACATTTCTTCTTTTAAATACGTCTAACATTTGTAAATACTTTGGCTCTCCCAAGTCTGATACTCTAGCCCAGCCAGATCACATCCGTATCTATCTGAAGGGAATTCGCTGATGTAAAGGGCATCTCAACTGACTGTGATATGATCCTAAAGTCACTTCTGTTCACTTCAATCTGGAAATGAGGATTCAAAGCAAAATAACTATACAGGCCTGACTACAATGACACACATTTTCCTCCTGTCTTAATGAATGTGAACAGGAGCAAAACTGAAGAAAAATAACAGTTCTGTTGAAAAGTTCTGACCATATACCCATGGAAACTTTCAAGAGGGTAATAAATAAGACCATCTGAGTGAAAGAGGCTTTTATTCTCAGCTTGAGACTGCAGAGGGTGAAACTGATACACAGCCAAATTAATATCAGGCACTCTTAGCAGAACTGAACTCTCTCATTTAGTAGTAGTTACTCCTAAAGTAAAAGCTTTAGCTAGGCTGTGATTAATACTGTGTATTGATTTGGTGTGAGCACAAAGAAAAAGAATTTCAAAAGTAATTATATCTGCCAGTTTGAAGAACTACTTTCCGCACTTGATGAATAGAACAGCAAATAGAAGACAGAAGTCTCTGAAGAGAAAACTGGCTCACAGGTGTGGAAATGTATGCATACTGAGAATGTCTGGAGGCAGGTAGTGAGATAAGTAAGCCAGCTGAGATTGCCTTTATGGTTGTAAGCAGCAGCCATTAGTGGGATCACCCTCCTGCCACAGACTCTAAGCCAGTGCACTTACCTTTTAAAATATTGCTGATTCTTAAAAACAGATTTATAGCACATCATAATGTGCCAGCACATGGCATCTTTCCTGAGAAAACATGTGTAGCTGTTCTTACATTGGTTAGTACCTAGAAAAGAAATCATCTAGGAATGCAAAGAAACCCCAGACTGGATTGTTTAATTCTGTTTTGACCCTACTGATGTTACACCCTTTTTATAGCAAAGAACAAAAGCACAGATACAACTTTCTGAAACTTACACACTGAAGTCCGTGCAGATACATTTGACCTTCAAATGGTGTAAGCTGACCATTTCAGCACTACTGAAATTAAATTCATGACCAGTGTGCTCACAAATTAAATTTCACTCACTATTTGGTCAAAATCACAAAAAAAGAAAGAAGCAGAACAACAAATGTAATCAATGTATTATGTGAAGCATAGCTTTATCCTAGCATTCACACAGAAAGCTTCTGCTCTCCAGCAGAAGTGTTCACATTTTAGGAAATGGGAGAGGTTAGCTGGTTGTTTTTAGCTGTACACGCTTGCATTGACTCATTCTGGAAAGTTTTTGTCAAGATGAGTGTCCACATAATAACTTGTACTACTTACCAGGGTACTCCCCACCTACCAGTAGTAAAAATGCTAGCAAAACAGTTGAGGGGATGTTAGCTCTTCTACTAACAATAAAAATGCATGGCTCATCCTGATATTTTAAATGGAGGATTATTAATAAAAATAATGAGTAAATTGTTAGGGGATTGCAGTAGAACTAGAAAGAAAACATAAAAATAACAATTTGATTCATCTTTTAGCTAAAGGAGTCTGAGTTCACTATTTCAGTTAAGCAATCTCTTCTTAAAAAATACCAAAATAAATCTGCTATTTTTGTTTATCCAAACTACACTTAAATTTAGCACTTAATTTGGTGCTAAACACAGAGCTGTGTTACTTAAGTGCCCTTTGCTCCTAGGCGTAAGTAGTAAGAGTTCAGGACTGGAACATGGTGTTGTGCTGGCTAGCACCAAAGGCAGGTACAGCCAGTACTGCTGCTTATAAATGCAGTAAGGCATGTGAAGGAGCATAATGCTAAGAAAGCATATTGCTAAGAAAGCTATTACAGGCTTTTTTACTGTATCCTTCTATTCCTTGGCTTCACTTTTTACTCAAACTTTCCCACATTGTCAACATGTTACCTTAAGGAAAAGATGAGGATGAATCCATCCTTCTTAAGGTCTGAGGCTGAGGCAAGGGGACAGGCTTTCTAGTTTGTATGGTCTTACAAGATTTTTTTATATTTGTAAGGTCTTGGCTTAAGCTGTGCTATTCCATTTGCTACAGCACTAGAATAGCTACAGACTTACTTAACACATACAGATCTTTCAAGAATAATACACCTAATGTTTATCAGACATTGAAGTCTTCATAGGCTGAGTCCTGCCAATGGGTCTGAGGATCAATTTCCCCAAACCTTCCTTTTCCCAGAAGGAAAAAAATAAATCATGAAAAGACATTTAATAGAAAGGATAAGGACGTAAAAATGAAGGTAGTACATAGAATAATTTGAAAACTATGTAGCCAGTATTGAGATGCTGAGAGTTCTGAAACTGAAAAAAGTCTCATTGGGAAAATGCAGGAAAATTTGCAACCAGAGTTTTCCTGGGGGATTTATATATCTCTAGAAATTGAGCCAAATAAATAGTCTGAATTCAACAGTGTTGTCAGTAGCTACCACAGATTTGTTACAGATTTGTATTTTCCCCACCTCATAATGGCCTGCTTGTCCCAGACAGAAACACTGTTCAGCAAACTGCAAACTTAGAGGAGCTTGGTTAGTTTTATTAAAACTAATTCTTGAGCTAAATACAAGAGTTGATACATACTAGGTAATGTTTCAAATGAAGGTGTGTTAGACAGCTTCACAATCAAATCTTGCATTAATACTTTCTATAGGGAATAGACTATTGCTATATCCAGACCAGGGAAGAACTAGGTTCTATCTGGTAGCAGTTTCCCCCTTAAATAGCATTAAAATAATAGACAAAACAGTCTTTCCTAGATTTCACTAAAGTTACAGTAGACTGTTGCATTGTTAACAGAACAGTCAGAGAATCTAAGTGTTTAAGTGTACTGGCCCTACCTAGTTATTTTACCTATGCAAATAGTTACAACCTATTACATACACTCTCAAAAATGCAAGAACAGAGGGGAAGAGAAGGCTAGTCCAGAAGGCTAAAGGAAAGCTCACTGACGGGTGTGCAGTGAGATGGCAGCAGCCGGACAGTGTATAGCCAGAGGCAGGAATGGATCTGGCACCTGGTAAAGAGATGATCAGATAAAATGTTTGCTCTGAGCAATAGCTGCCCCACGGGCTACCTCGGGAAGCAGAAATAGCCTAAGCCTGGCTTACGTGAACCAGTGGTGAGGGAAAGGTGTTTGTTGTCTGTAGGTGTGAACAGAGTAAAAGAGGCCACTGCAGGGTCTTAGAGGCCAATTCCTCCTAAGAATAGAAAAAAAATAATATTTATTTTATACATACATTTACTTTTAACTGTGATCTGACCATATGTGAAGAACTACCAGCAGATAGATATGGTCAGGTTTTCATTTTTCTTGTTAATAGGAAAATCTCAAGTTTTCAACCTGGATCAATAAATGACTAATTTGTATTTTTGACTACCCACATGCACCCAGTTTCTGATTCTTGCGTGATCTCACAGAATTTCAAACATATTTTTATCAATACTGAATTTAGAAAGGATGTTTAAAGAATCTGGGAAATGTTTTCTTTTCTAGATCCACTAAAAATGTTTTCTGGTTTGCCCCCTTTGTTATGAAACAATTAGACTTGTTTGCTCTCTTCTCCTATTTCTTTTCTATCAGGTGGTGTCAGGGCTACTTGTGTTGACTTCCTTATTTGCATTTCTTTAATGAAGACAAAATGTCCAGCCACCCAACAGGCTCAGCCATTTACAAACACAAAGTCCTAGGTGAAAGCAGCACAACATTACTTAAGATTAGCATATCTCTGTTTGTCTTCAGCTGAGCAGTTTTAATCTACTGGACTAAAAGCTACACTGGTAATAAACCTTAACAACCAGAAACACACAGGGAGACTAGTCTGCCAGATCAGCAGGCCAGCTCCAAAACCAACACCAGTTCTTCTCATCATTTAGGACTCAGCTTTTCCATACAAAGAGTAATAACCTCAAAACTTGTTTTATTTATTGAGGTCCCCAAAGTGAAAAAAAAAAACCCAAAACCCAGCAAACAAAAAAAGAACAAAAAACAAAACCCCCAACCCCTTAAACAAATGTTTGAGGGTTTATTGCTCCTCTATCAATAGTATATAATAGTATATATATCAGTAGTATAGCCATTAATCATTATATTTTACTCTTCCTATTTAAATATTCTTAACCCCTGTGCATGCAGAGAACACCTGTCACATACATCTTGGGTCCTTCACAATATCAACATACCTGATTTTGGAAAGACATGAGCATGAGTTTAGCTAAAATACATGGAATAAAAGAATTCTGAAGGGATGAGAACAATAATGATAACATGATGGTCCTGCCCTGGATGACAGGCTGCAGCTCAACTTCTGGATTAGGAGGTCACCTAGTAGGGTTCAGGAGTATGTGGGCACATGGAAGGGCAGAAAAGCCTGAGTAAAGTATCAAGGAATATTCTCTCATTTCCCCTCATGAAGGGCTATCACACACCTGCTTCACCATGCATGCCACATGGATTAGTGGCATGACAACAAATGTTTTGAACCTGTTGCCCGTATATGGGATAGGTTCCTCATGGCCTTTGTGCTTCCCCCTCTTGTGGGAAAGAGGAAGGTGCTGGAACCAACTGAGCACCTCATGGACTTCAGATCTGGATGTATGGAAGTGTAAAGTAACTAAAACAAGCACTCCCTCCAAATATTTTTCCCCCTTCATTTACAAAACCTGCCTACAATTCACACTAGGAATAAATAAGAAGAAAAAAAAAAAGACAGCAAGCAGCAGTGAGATTTTGTGTTTTCAGATGGTGAATTATCACTGAAATAAAGTTAGAACTAAAACCACTGCATTTTTGCAGTGTATGTAAAAAAAAATTATAGATTTATCCTGTTGGGCATAAAAATGGTTGTATCCCTGGAACAGCTGACTCAACATCCAGCACAGCATCATGCAGAGCAACAGTTGCAGATGTTTTAAAGCTTGAATTAAATATAAAACCTTGAATGCAATATATTTTTCAACTTTGGCTTTACTTATATGTTTATGCATCTATACATATGGGTATATATTTATATATATGTGCCCCATGCACCACATCAGATCATATCACATCTGTCTACCTAGATGAGTTGTCACCACTGCCTGTTTCACAGTGAGCTAGTCCAGGAGCTTCAGGCCACTAAAGATTCTGAGAAACCTTATGCTCTCTTTGAGATTCCACTGCACTGCATTCCTACTTCAAGAGAAGACAGCTAACAAAATAGTGCTGTTTGAATTAGAAATATGAAAAAATTAAGCTTTTCATCAACAGTAACTATTCATTTGAAGTTGGCATACAGTTAGGAAGCTTATAAAAAGTGCTAGGAAGTAAAAACACCTAGTATGGAGTAGTCCTGGTAAACAAACAAACAAAAAACCAACTTATCCGGCTAAGCAAACCAGAGGGAAAAAGAAATCAAGACGAAGCAATTAGGGATGAAAAAAAGTGTCTGTTCTGGATTCTGTTCAGCATTCACAAAAAAACCAAAACCCACTCTGGCCCTCACCCTCCTCTCTTTCCTGTACTGTTTCCCCTGAGAAGGGAATGGAGCACCAGCTGTACAGAAAGTGCAGCAGTTGAAAACACAGTGGAAAATGAGAAGGGTGTCTAGACAGCCTCAGAAGGGTGATTCTGAGGGCACTTTACCCTCCTTTGTCCCTGTCTGATTTGGCACAGTGGAGTGCTTTCTCCACTCCTCTTCCCATCCCTCCCCGACCCAGGACTTGTTAGATCTGGTAAATAGGTTAACAAAATCAGTGACATCATTGCTTATGTGGATTCATTACACTAGTCTCATGCACTTTTACTCACTTCACGTTCTGGCAATTGAGAAAGCACTCTGCAGCAGGTACTGAACCTGCCTGACAATGCTCCCCCCTGAACTGAAAATTTCACATCACCAATAGCATTTAGATCAGTGTCTAGCTAATCACTGCTCTGTTTAAGGCAGAACACTTTGAGCTAAAGATGCCTGAGTTCTAGGTTTAGCAGGCTAAATTAACACAGCCTGACTTTGATCTGCTCTACTGGTTTGGGCTGGTATACAAATTAATTTTTTCTCGCATTATCTTGTATGTTGCAGTTTTCGATTTCTGACCAAAAAAGTGTTGATAGCACATAAATCACAGAATCATAGCCTGGGTTGGAAGGGACCTTAAAGATCATCTAGTTCCAACTCTGCTGCTGAGGACAGGGACACTTTCCACTAGACCAGGTTGCTCAGAGTTCCATGTAATCTAACCTTAAACAATTCCAGGGATGGGGCATCCACAGCATCTTTGGTCAACTTGTTGCAGTGTCTCACCACTCTCACAGAAAAGAATTTTTTAGTTATTGCCAAGCAGCACTTCCACATAGTCAAGAAACTTTCTGCTTCTCACCCCACCCCACCAGTGAGTGGGCTGTGAGCACACAGGAATTGGGAGGGGACACAGGCAGGACACCTGAATCCAGCTGATGACACAGATATCCCAGACCGTATAGCATGATGGTCAGCATATAAAACTGGGGAAAAGAAGGAGGGGGGTGTGGTGTGTTCCTTCACAGTTTTTGTCTTCCCAAGTCACTGTTAGGCATGATGGAGCCTTGTTTTCCTGTGGATGGCTGAACACCTTCCTGNCATCCAGCACAGCATCATGCAGAGCAACAGTTGCAGATGTTTTAAAGCTTGAATTAAATATAAAACCTTGAATGCAATATATTTTTCAACTTTGGCTTTACTTATATGTTTATGCATCTATACATATGGGTATATATTTATATATATGTGCCCCATGCACCACATCAGATCATATCACATCTGTCTACCTAGATGAGTTGTCACCACTGCCTGTTTCACAGTGAGCTAGTCCAGGAGCTTCAGGCCACTAAAGATTCTGAGAAACCTTATGCTCTCTTTGAGATTCCACTGCACTGCATTCCTACTTCAAGAGAAGACAGCTAACAAAATAGTGCTGTTTGAATTAGAAATATGAAAAAATTAAGCTTTTCATCAACAGTAACTATTCATTTGAAGTTGGCATACAGTTAGGAAGCTTATAAAAAGTGCTAGGAAGTAAAAACACCTAGTATGGAGTAGTCCTGGTAAACAAACAAACAAAAAACCAACTTATCCGGCTAAGCAAACCAGAGGGAAAAAGAAATCAAGACGAAGCAATTAGGGATGAAAAAAAGTGTCTGTTCTGGATTCTGTTCAGCATTCACAAAAAAACCAAAACCCACTCTGGCCCTCACCCTCCTCTCTTTCCTGTACTGTTTCCCCTGAGAAGGGAATGGAGCACCAGCTGTACAGAAAGTGCAGCAGTTGAAAACACAGTGGAAAATGAGAAGGGTGTCTAGACAGCCTCAGAAGGGTGATTCTGAGGGCACTTTACCCTCCTTTGTCCCTGTCTGATTTGGCACAGTGGAGTGCTTTCTCCACTCCTCTTCCCATCCCTCCCCGACCCAGGACTTGTTAGATCTGGTAAATAGGTTAACAAAATCAGTGACATCATTGCTTATGTGGATTCATTACACTAGTCTCATGCACTTTTACTCACTTCACGTTCTGGCAATTGAGAAAGCACTCTGCAGCAGGTACTGAACCTGCCTGACAATGCTCCCCCCTGAACTGAAAATTTCACATCACCAATAGCATTTAGATCAGTGTCTAGCTAATCACTGCTCTGTTTAAGGCAGAACACTTTGAGCTAAAGATGCCTGAGTTCTAGGTTTAGCAGGCTAAATTAACACAGCCTGACTTTGATCTGCTCTACTGGTTTGGGCTGGTATACAAATTAATTTTTTCTCGCATTATCTTGTATGTTGCAGTTTTCGATTTCTGACCAAAAAAGTGTTGATAGCACATAAATCACAGAATCATAGCCTGGGTTGGAAGGGACCTTAAAGATCATCTAGTTCCAACTCTGCTGCTGAGGACAGGGACACTTTCCACTAGACCAGGTTGCTCAGAGTTCCATGTAATCTAACCTTAAACAATTCCAGGGATGGGGCATCCACAGCATCTTTGGTCAACTTGTTGCAGTGTCTCACCACTCTCACAGAAAAGAATTTTTTAGTTATTGCCAAGCAGCACTTCCACATAGTCAAGAAACTTTCTGCTTCTCACCCCACCCCACCAGTGAGTGGGCTGTGAGCACACAGGAATTGGGAGGGGACACAGGCAGGACACCTGAATCCAGCTGATGACACAGATATCCCAGACCGTATAGCATGATGGTCAGCATATAAAACTGGGGAAAAGAAGGAGGGGGGTGTGGTGTGTTCCTTCACAGTTTTTGTCTTCCCAAGTCACTGTTAGGCATGATGGAGCCTTGTTTTCCTGTGGATGGCTGAACACCTTCCTGTTGATGGGGAATGGTGTATGAATTCCTTGTTTTGCTCTGCTTGCACATGTGGCTTTTGCTTTACCTATTAAACTGTCCTTATCTCAACTCAGGTTTTCTCATTTTTACCTGTCCAAATCCAGTTGTGGGGAATGAGTGAGCAAAAGGCTGTGGCAGGACTCATCTGCCTAGAGGGGTTAACCCACAACATCTGTGAGATGGATAAGAAAGTCAGAAAGCTCCAATGGGAGCTGTGAATGAGAGACACTTCTCACAGGTACTGTGTGTCACAGCCTGACAGACAAAATAGAGATTCCAAATACCCAATTACTGAAAACTGAACAAAGTATTATTCTAAAGGACATTTTTCCATAGAAAATTGTTTCCAGAGAAAATAGCAGCAGCCAGGATCTATGAATCTTTCCTCCTGGAAGTACAATGACCATCTGGATAGTGTAACTTCACTGGTGGACCAGGTTTTGGGAATCATATGTTCAGTAAGCATGGTCATATTAGTGATGGAATTCCACCAAAGCCAACTCTTCTAGTTAAAGAGTAGTAGACCAATAAGATCTCACTAATTTTGCTGCTTGATTGCCAAATCCGCACTATACTGGTTTTCTCTCCTCTTCCAGTGGTAATGAGGTAGGAAGTGAGGCAATTTGTAACTTGAGATCTTTTACTGCTGTATACATCTATGCCATCGTATACCACTGAGACACCTTCAGGAGATGGCAGCTTCTACAATGAGCACTGCTATTGACCCACTAAGTAGCACAGGAATTCTCTTCTGAGGTAATTAATTTTGGGGGCTTTGTTTTGTTGTTTTTGGGCGTTTAGTTTTTTGGGTTTTTTACATTGCATTTCTGGTCTCTGTTTATCCTCTTTGGCACAGTTCATCTCCTATTTGGTCATTTCTCTCCTACAGGTCTTTTCCACTATGAAACACTTTGTTCCATATGCTTCTCTACTGCATCTTGCTTTTTCCTTTCTATATTTAATTAGTTTCCTCATTTACACTTATATGATGTCTTCTGACGCAGGCTTATTCTGTACAAGTCACTGAGAAATGTGTAAAATTTCATTTTCTAAATTTATGCGACATTTCCCATTTTTTCAGCTTTCTCTTCTGTGATGTCTACACAATGGCTTGAAAACCAGATCAAGCCATTTATCTCCAGGGATTCCATAATTTCTTTAAAGGAGGGGAAAAAAAAAGAATATTTGGAACAGAGCACACTTGTGCTTCTTGTAAGCAAAGACTCCAGGCAAACAGGCCTGCTATATTTCAGAAGCTCTCCCCAAGGAGAATCAGGATTTGGAAGAAGGCTGGAGCCTCAAGCAGAAAGATGCTTGTAACCTTACCTTCCCCCAGTCACTGGTCATTTCCCTGACTTGTCCTTCCTAGTTTTTCTTTCTGTGACTGGTAATTTTAGGTGTGTTCCTTTTCCTTTTTTTTTTTTTTTACATCATAAACCCCAAATCTCATGTTAATATTCTCTGTGTTCCTTTGTCTGACTTTGATGCAATGTTACTCACACTTCAGAGGGATGAAGACAGAGATGAAGTTAAGTCTTGATGGCCTAACACTGTTCTAGAAAACCAGCACTTCATTTTCTGAGTTATTCTCTCATGGAGGGAGTCTGCTTTACATACCAGGCCTCAGGGAGCAGCATGGCAAGTACTCTGTGGATTATTTTCCTACCACTGCTGGAGGCTGCTTTTCTTGCTGCCTATTGAAATATGTAATAGAGAGTCAAGCAGTTAAGGTTTTGACACGTCTGATTTGAATTTTTTTTTCAACTAAACTGATTCTATTTCAGTAGTAAGTTGTGACTTGGCTAAACAGATAATACCGGGAAGTGACATTACACTTTTTATTCTTCACTTGAAATAAAGAAAGAAATAGAATCCCTTTGAAAAGTGTGGCTTGGCAATCCAGTATTTCTCTAACAGACCAGACACTGTATGAGAGACTCAGTGCACTTTTTTTTTTTTTTCTGCAGCAGCTCATCACAGAGGTCACAGTTGGTCATCTCAAACACAAACGAAAACTCATTCTCTGGAGTCAGCATTTACTCCTAAGACTGTTCATAGATTACTAGCTAGTGTTAGGACAGGCACATGGGTCTCTTGGTCTGTCCCTCAAGGCATTTAAAAATCATTCATAATAAGTGCTGTGCTGCATTCCAATCACTTGTTCCTGATACAAAAGTATTGGCTTCAAATGCCATTTCTTCTAACTTTGTAATCCAAATACGAGGCACTACGGTGATAACACAGTATGGTGTATTCTCACACTTAACATATTTCTGAATTTAAGACAAAAACCTTAATCCTCTGAAGCCACCAAAGACCTTGCTAATAATACTAAAGTATGCATGCTTTAGCACATGAAATTGATTTTTTTCTAATAATAGTATTCACTTCTTTAAAAAAAATAATTTTGCCTTCTGATTCCCATCTTACCTAAAAGATTTTCCCTTGGAAAATTACACTGGATTTCCCATAACAGAAAAAAAATAAGGAGATTGCAAGTGCACTTGTAGAATCCATCATGTGTGTTTCCCCTTAACACCAATAATTGCTACTGGCATAACCAGCACAGGTACTGCAAAAAGCCTGTAGCAGTCTGCACTTTTAAATGTACTATTAAGTACTATAAGCCTTAAAAGAGGTTCTGCCTTACTTCCACTAAGCTATGTTTAACAGGGATATCTTATGTGCAGGAAAGCAACAAGGAATAAAAAAGGGGTGGCAGGCTCCCGATGCAGTTCTCTTCTGGTTCTCAGATTTGGCAGATTTCAACCCAGTCAACTCAATTGCTCCTGCTGACTGGACAAACCCAGAGTGTCACTAGAACGATTGCTGAGATGAAGTCTGTGGAAGCAGTGACCACTTCTTAAATAGGTGGATATTTCTAGGAAAAATAACTGTAAGAACATGATTTTTAAAGAGATTTCAGTACCTTTGCAAAGTAAGCTCTTGGAGGAGAGTTTGTATTCTGTAGCAGTTGAACGTTTGTCAAGGCAGATTAGAGAACTGTAAACCAAAACAACACAAACAGAACAGCCAAAATTTTAACTTCACAATGCCATTCTTGAATCTTCCCCTGACCATAGGTAGCTAGTTGTCACCACCTGCCTGCACTACACCTGTATTTTGCAAAGGGAACAGGGTGCTAGAGAGGTTGCATGACTGGAGAAAAGGGACAGTGAATGAGAAGTAGAACTGCAAATCTTCTGACACTTGCACTGTTGGCTTCATCTGTGCCAGGTAATACAGGGACACCCCTCTTGTTTCTAGAAATAACTAAATAAGGCTGCACAGCTAACACAATCTGCTATCTGTCTTTTATTTCCAGCAGTGGCACTAGTATGAAATCCAGGGTCACTTCTAACACTCAGATTGATAATTTGATAAGCATCTGATAAATCTTCAAATCTATTAGAAGTCAAAGTGCATATTTTCAAAAAGCATGAAAGGTTTCTTTAATCCAGCTTCTTTGACTTTGCACTGAAAAGGTCTAGGAGCATTCAGAGAGTTGCTTGCAGGTGGGTGACAAAAAATAAGCCATAAGTTATCCCCTTTTAAGCTTGTATTTGGTGCCTCACTGGCCAATGATCCAGGATAGCTGCCCAGAAGTTAGCCGGGTTTCCTTAAAAGGTGGCAGTATAAACTGATCCATTTGAAACAGACTTAGACTGGGACGTGGGTGGGCACATGGTACCAGGGAGGTACTGATAAGACTGAACGTCAGCCAGCTCTGACTCCTTCCTTCACTGCAGGCAATAAAGTTGTTAGTCTGCTCAGAGAGATTTCACAGCCAATCTCTGCCTGCCCTGTAGCTTCTGTTTTCTGCCTTCTATATGAGATGGATTGAGACTATCTATGCATTTGATCTTTAGATAACAGCATGGATACAAAATAGAAAGCAATGTGAAGAGCTCCTTCTGCTTTCTTTCAGGAAAAATATTCCTAGTATCAACAAAGTAAGAATTTGAGTATGTGGAGATGGAGAGTAACATCATGAGACATAAAATTGACTCAGTTTCAATTTTTGGAAGGACAGGTAGGGAAAGGAAAGTGAAACAATACTTTTAACTATGCAGAGAACTGTGATTTGAAACAAGAAGTGTTTCTATGCACCCAGGGAATAAAAAATCCCCCAACTTGGAGCTGAAATAAAATACTTCCAGTGGTTGGTTGCAATTCTTTATTTCTGATTCGTAAGTATATATATCCATACAATGGTATTAGATATCCTTGTATTGCTTAATCTATAATTTAAGTCAGCATAGATATTTTAACCAAAAAAAATTTGCAACTATTAATTTATATTTGATCTGAGCACTCTGATACACAGTAGAAAAAATCCATATATAAAAGCTTTTATCTGTGCAATTATATGTACTATATTCCTCTTTCAACAAACTACTGATTTAATAACAGTGATACATTGTTAGTATAATATAGAATTGCAATATCATAACATTAAAAAACTTTTCAAAATATATTAATAAGTAAAGATAATCACACCTTGATCTTGCAGTCATTTTTGAACCATCCCATTGATGCCCCATTTTATTTTAATGTGACATTTGGCTTAAACAAACTCCTTCCATCTCAGGCTGCCACTATTAGTCCACCCACATTAATCATGTTAATTCATGTATAGCTTTGCTGCTTAGTAATTTCACACAAAGCCTTTAGAATTAAATTCAACTCTGAGCTGGTATCCACCATTAGAATCACAAATCTCTTATACTCACTCAGACAATGAATAAAGATTTGTGCTGAGCTCTGCTTTGTGGTGAACTTCTCTTTTAGCAAAAACTTCTCTCACCTACAGCATAACACCAGTCATCTGGCTCACCCTAGGTGGCTTAAACTACAGGTCTACAAAAGATGCAATTTCATGCTACTAAATGCTTTTAATAATTTAGATCTTGGTGAAGCTTAATTAGCATCTGGAAGTCAATACAAACATTAATCTGTACATAAAATATTATCCCCAATATATACTAAGTGACAGCACTTTTATAAGGCAGACACAAGCCAGGATTCAAACATCTGAAAAAGGTGGAAACTTAACAGATCCTAATGTAGGGCAAGGTTATATAGAGCAGCAACAATGGTCAGCAGGATTAGGTCCTTTCTCTGTGAAAATTAACAGGAACTGACAGAAAGATGTGATACAGCAGACTAGCAAGTATGACAGAGATACCATGTACCACCTGTCGGTACAGAGCAAGGACTGAAGAGTGGCACATATTTCAGGTTCTATGTTGGCCAGTAAGAGAGCATTATTTCACCTTTCTGACAAATTTGTCAATTTTCATTGCAGTAGCTGAACAACTATGCACATAATGATGGGTGCTTGCCTCATTGCTTGCAGACTATCTTGCAAATATAAGACAGAATCCGACAGAGTCGGAAATGTGCAAACCACAGAACAAAACCATCAAACTTTTAATGAGGGGCTAAACAGAATTTTCACTTTCAGTTTAGATCCCACTGAAAAACCAAGGCTCATGCTTAAACTTTATCCTCCAAAAAAACTTTCCTTGTTATCTCTTTCATTAGTAATTCTGGACTGAAAGCAGGATGGAGTTAGAGCACACTTGAAAGGTGAAATTTATCTTGGATTGTGTTATGTCCAAGGACTTACAGACAAAGTAAAGAATCCACAGATGCAATTCTAGGGTATATGAAGATCTTGTGACGAAAATAATAGTATTTTAGAGAGCATGTAATACTATTGTTTCTGTTAGGACTTCCCAAAAGGCAGGTGAGTCAGCAGGTTTGAAAAGTGCATGCATGTGTTCATTAGGGGAAGAGAAAGTATCAATCATATTCTTGACTTTTGTCTTTTTAAAGCAGACAAAGAGAATTAACTTGATAATTAATTTGCACTCTCCTGCAAAAGCATGGTCTGAGAAATTGCAGCTGTTTTCCAGTAAATATGAAGACTTGATGTAGTGTCTTTTGTGCCAGTACACAGGACAGCAGCAAACAAGAAATGCTTAGGGTTTTTGCTTTCTCGTGCTTTCTCATGCACAGAACTGCTGTGTTCTGTGACACAGACAATAAACTGCATGGTTAAGACTTATTTTTTGTGTAATAGAAACACTTTGAACAATACTTTAACACCTATTCCTAACAAATTACTGTGACTCGCAACTGTAGATTTACACATTTAACTTTTGGCATTTAGTAGAAAATACTATTTGATTCATATTCACAGCATTAATAGGCTTTACAACTGAAGACAGAATGTCATTTGAAGATTCATAACTTAAAACAAGTTCTGGAGAAAGCAGGTTTAGTAATGGTCCAAGGATTTTGGAACATATGACAATCATTTACAGGATTAGCTGCTTCTAGAGAAACTATCTCTAAAATAAAGATACTAAAAAGATTATGAAAATAAAATTAATTTCAATTACTCATTCATCCTCTGGGAAGTCTGATGACTAATTATTATTTTTTAGTATATCAGTCTTTGAACAAAAAAAGTTATTAGGGTTAAATGAAAATGGAAAGGCTTTGCAGACAGCAAGAAACATAAATTAATAGAAGCATGAATGCTTTGAGGTGGAAGAGGCCTTAGGAATCACCTAGTTCCAAAAGCCCTGCCTTGGGCAGGGAAACCCTTTGCTAGACCAAGCTGCCCAAAGTCCTATCCAACCTGACTTGTCAAATTCAAGAAAGTCCTGCATCATTTGTAGAACTATTTTTAAGCAATACAGTTGCTGCTGCTCTGTGACACAAGCAAACTAATATTTACTGTAACAATAACTATTCTGTTCAACTATGCATAAACATTAATATGCTGAAGACACAAATTAAAAAATCCCCATCCTCATTGACCTGTTCATGAGGCACAGTGTTGGTAACTTTGAAACAGAAATTGCACATACACAGAGAAATCATCTTCTTGAATTGCTGAATGACATGGAAAAATTGTAAACCAAACACAGTTGACTGAATCCCTTATTGTACAACATGGTTGTGAGTGTCTGGGCGATGAAAATCCAAGTGAACCCTCTTCTTCAAATGCCTGGCAAGGATGCTTTTTATTTCAGGGTCATGTCCATGCTATTTATTAAAGACAAAACAACAAAGAACAACAACAACAAAAAATTAATTAGTGCTATGAAGCATGTGGATAATCTTTTTCCCAGTCCTGAACTCCCACAAAGTGTTGAGTATCCTCATCTCTCATTACTTCAACACAGTGTTCAAAAATTTACACACATCCTACCTACCATTTATGAAAGTACACACCCTAATAAGTTCCACTACTGTTTTATGGAAATTAATAACTACTTTTCCAGCAATTCCAACCTGAAGTAGACACCAGATGTGGGAAAACCCAACAGCAGAACGACACAACAGTGTGGTAAGGTATGTGTGTCCTGAAAAATGTTTCTAAGAGTACAATTTTGCTATTTAGTGCAAAGCACACGTCAAACACTTTAGAAGTACTGCTTAGAGTAAAAAGTTGTCATCATAAATGTTGCCTCAAGATGCAATTTTCCTTAAAGAATGCGTAACTATCTAAATTTTCCTCAATATTTATGAACTGTTACACAATGCACAGGGTTCTTTCACTGTGAATTATTTTACAGTTTAGGCTTTTTAAGTCATGAGGAAGTGCAAAGAGTTGAGCAAAACAGAACACAAGGGAGCATGACAAAAGACAAAAGCCTTTGGAACAGGATAAAAAAGACAACATAAACAAACTAAGAGCTGGGTAGACTCCAGAAACGTTCCAGCAGAAAGCATACAGAACAATATCTGTGTAAAACTGCTGTTCTCAGTGTGGAGGGATTTATATGGGAAATCTTATTTCCTGAAGAAGTGACACAAGAAATGAGCGATATGATCACAAGAAAATTATTGCCACTTCTGAAGACATATTAACATATTCATGCAGAGTAAACAAATAGCAAGAATTAACATTAATTTGGCCTCAACTATATTTATTTAAGATAAATAGAAATTCTTTTCTCATATTGCTTTCTGCTGCTCAACTTATCTTTTGAAGAAAACAGGAAAACTGTTCAAGTCACAAAAAGATCAAAATCATAAGCAAATAGTCTTTAACCTCTTATTTTCTGTTCTTGTACTTTGAAAAACAGTTCTCATATTAATTCATTACAGAATAAAATGGCATCTGAGGAAAACAATATGCTCAGAGATATAATGTTAACTGCTCGAGGAATCACGATTTAGCTTATGGTTCTAAGGTATGTATCAGATATGATCATGTGGCAGCTTACTAGAGTACTATTTTATTTTTTTAGAAGTGAAACCCAAAACTCCATTTTATTTATGCATTTGTTTGCTACACATACTTCTAATTATTTGTCTGCTTATCAATAGTCATGTTATTGATGGAATCTTTTACTGAGGAGTCAGGTTTACTATATGATATTTCCTATTCCAGTGTGAGACACCACTGTATTTCTACACACCAGCCAGATGGGTAGGGACAGCAAAGTCCTCAGCCACTCCTTCCCGGTACGCTCTGGCAAGGAATACACTGTCTGCTGCAATTGTTGGTTCTCCTGACGTGCTGTTCTAGCAATAATTTGTTAGTACTTGTGTGACACACTACAGCTATGAACACTCTTACTGATGAACAGTAATAGCAGTACAGGGTTTTCCATTTTCATGATTTAGACAGAGCAACAGCATACCAAAGGACTGACACATTCCCATTTCTAAGGAAACCAGTCCAGCTTTGAAATGAAAAAATGTAAAGATGCTTAAGGTTTAATCAGGAAAATAACCACAAAAGCAGCTGAGAAGCAGAAAAGCAAAGAGAAGGCAGATGATGAGAGCATGGTCCAGAAATCAAAATAAAAGACTTTTTAATATCTGAATGAGAATGGCAGGTTTACCACTTTACTTTTAATTGAGGATAATGCATGGGAACATCTTCACTCTGATTACGCTGCAGTTTTTCTATCTTTTTTTCACGTAACTTCACCTGAATATCCTCAGGCTAAGAATTATATATGTCTCTGCTTGGAAATGGTCAAGGACACTTCAAACACATTTGCGATGCAATACAAATATAATAAATGTTCAGTAAATAGCACATATATAAATTATATAAAATATAAATATAATAAAGCTTCCGTGTTTTTCCTGCTTGCATATGTTGCTGAATATTACCATAAAAGTATTTAGGTGTTCATAAAGCTTTATGGAGTCTATCCAGCCTCAGTTCCTAGTAGCATGGTTGTAAAATAATGTTAAAATGTAATCACAGTATTAGGCATAAACTCTTACTCCTGCTCCACTGAAGTAATTTCTGGATCATTTGAGAGGCAGCTAGTTCTGGATAAAAGGAAAAAGAGGAGTAAACATTTCTTCTGTGTTTATTGCTTTCTCTTTTTAAATATGACATCAAATTTGAGGATGTAATAATTAACTGTAGTGAGTATCTTTGACAGCACAATACGCAAATGTTGTTAGGAATGTAGTTATCTTAGTGTCCACAAACACACATTAGTTTGAGTAAGAAATTTTTAAGTTATTTCTTTAAGTTGGGGAAGGGAAAGCACTACAGTGATTTCATACATCCAACAGTAACAATAACCAGTGATGCCTCATATGAATATTTAGTTCCCCTTTCACTTGGTATGCTGCAGCCTCTACTATTTTAAATGGAGTAACAAGAAAGCAGCTTTCTTTCACAGAGTTTTTATTGTCACATATACAATGCATTTGAAAACTAAATACATTTGAAAATGTTTGAATAGAAGAGATAGAAGTTGCATTTCAAGGCTGGGTGGGCTTCTTTGTTTAGCAAAATATTCAGGTGATATCAGATAACTACTTAAGTGAATGTGTTGTTTCTGAGGCAGTCTAACTGCTAGAATCAAAAAGCAGCGGCCAAAGTTTTGGATATTTTTCTTCGGTTTTGAAACCTAATCTCAGGAAAACTGGTAGAAAATGTGTACTCCAAAAGAAAAAAATTTAGGAAAACGTACAGCAAAGAAAAAGCTCTAAGATGAAAATCCTGAAGTGCATAAGCTGAAGGGAGGAGACTGAAAAGAAACTCCAAAACTCAAAATCTTTGATTACAAAAACCACAAGGGAAAATGTTATACTGGAACCAAGAGACATAGGTTCCTTCTCCAGAATTTTTTCTACAATGCACACATGAAGAAAGTGCACTGGATACTTTTTGAGCTCTGCTCAGTGAGTCAAGTCTTTCTAGTTAAGGATTTCTTTGGTACTTTATACCATACTACCTCAGTGTTTTAAAGTCAAAGCACAGATGAGTTAAAAGTATCTGATCATCAGCTGACACTGATTTATTAAGTGACCATGTACAGTACAATATTATTATCAAGTATTACAATACTATTATCAAGTTTTATTTCCCTGACCTAGCCAGTCAATGCTGGGAAAAAAAGGAGAATTTATGTCCCTACCTTAACTGAGAATGAGGTACAAGAGCTAGCCCTAATTATTTAAAAAAAAACCAACAAAAAAACTCAAAACTTTTTAAAAACTGTACGAATCATCTGACGTAACAGATTAAGGGTAGAAAATGTTTAATGATCCATTTTAACTGAGTAAACAAGTGATTTCAGTCACCCCCATGACTACAGAAACAATCATCAAAAAACCAGCAAAAAAGTTTTGATAGTGTAAGGTTGTGATTATTTCTTACCAAGACCCAACAGTACAAAAGAAGGCTGCTTTTAGTGAGAGGGGAAGTCAATTCACAAATGTGGCAACTTACACAGTAACTGAAACTACAAGCTGTTCATTGTACCAAACACATACTGTACTACTGCATTCAAACTATTCCTGTGAAACAAGTAAATAAAATCCAGCATCCAGCTGAAAGCTATCTTACTTAGCTGTTTCTGAAGCTTCCCTCAGCTCTTCATCCAGTCTGCATGAGTAAAAGTTATTGATATAAAGAAACAAAGAAGCAAGCAGAGCATAAGAGAGAAGCAGAGCAATAGCAGAGCAAAGAACAAATACAATACATGCTTCTAAAATAGGAACCCAGTATGACTTAGGGCACACTGGCACTAAAGCTCTTCAGTTCACTATCATACTGTTTTTCCCTGTGCTCAACCCACCTTAAATTTGTAACTCTTATTTAGCTCATTTGGAGGCAGACAGAGAAGCAGCAGGGATCTGAGGCATGCCCAGTGAACAGAGCTGAAAGCATTCAGTTGCTCTATCAGATAATATTAAACTAGCTGCAGCCTGGGCTAAGTCAAGAACATTTATGGTTCAGTGAGTTTTATTTGCAAGGGAGGCTGATCTCAACAGCTTGAAGGGGAAAGTAAGATTCTACATCAATGCAAGTCCTCTCCCATTCAGCTGTTGAGGTCACCTGTAGGTGAAAGGCTGTCACGCAGATTCACTCCATTATGAGCAGCAGCAGGGGCTAGAAAGCAAATTTTACCTCATTCTTCTCTTAATACACTTCTCTTCATCATACCTTATAAGAGTGGATGAAGGAAGAGAAAAGATGTAAAAGTTCATATGATACAACAAGCATATTGTATCCCACTTCAGTAAAAACTACCAAACAACCACATAACCCAAAACCTGGCATAACCTTATGTACTTTCTACAGGTGGGATTCCTCTTGAGCACAGGTGGTATATTTTTCCTTGCCAATGGAAAAATTATGAAGCCAAAAGATGAATCATAATTTTCTACAGGAATCTTTCTCAATTTGCAGCAGAAGCGAAGCTATCAGCTGAACACTGCTCTCCTCCCTGTGGTATGGGAATAACCACTCACAAGTGTCTTGAATGCACACAGCCCCTAAATATTGTAATCAAAACATCTTGAAATGCTTGCCACCAGTGGGCATAATTGTCACTTTACTAGTTTTATCTTTTTTCACAAAATCATGATCTCTCATCTGGCTGCTGATGACATGAAGTAGGCAGTTCCCTAAAATTTCTTAAGTTTTAAGTACTAAAGTTTATTTGGTACTGGTGATGTGATTATTTCACCTTTGGTCTGAGAGCGGAATGAACTTTCCAAACACTTTTAGGTCTACAGGGAAGTAAAAATGTGTTTTAACACAGATGTGTATGCTGCCACAGTGTAACAGTAAACACAGGAAGGAAACAGACAGAAAATCACTGAGTATCATGTTAAGGTTTCTGCCAAAGGGAATGACAAGAAATTAGAAGTTTCATAGGAATCAAAAGAGGAAGTGGCTGAGGAAGGACAGGAGGTAGATGAAAAATCGTTAGGGATGTTAAAACATTATGGACATGTCTTTATCAGTTCACCAGCAGCCTCTGTTCCACAATCTCAGCATCACTCCACTTCTAAAGGAGTTAGAGCAGCAAATGAAGTTGAGTGAAAAGACTCTATGACGCCTGATTTTACAACTGTAATTTACTGTTTTCACAAGTGCCATTGCCAGAACTGAGCTTCCCACTTGCTCCCTGGAATTACACCATCAGCTCAATGAAGGAAATGATATTTCTTTGCAACTACTGTGAGACAGGTCTGAAAACTCCTGTCTGGGTCAAAGAGATCTATGACAGCTCCAAAAACTGTCACTGACATACCATAAGGAAAAGACAATCATACTTGTGTATCTTCTCATCAATTTCGTTACTAGAACAGGATGTTTGGCTGTTCAAAACCTAGGACATTTGATACAGAGAACAATTAAAACAAAAACCAACTTCCTTGAACAGGATTGTCTTTTTAATAACAACTGTAAGAAACTCATAAACTTTTCAGTCATGTTTTCATTCTTGGTATATATTCCATTTTGGTGTTTTCAGGTCTGGAAAAACTCAGTTGAGATGAAGAATGCCAATCAACTTCCTAGAGTTTTTTAATAAATACTTTCCTTACCTTACTTTTCTTTTAAGGGTTACTTTCCTTTAAATTCCCGTATTTTAAAAAATTCCACATCTAAGTAGCAAAACCTGAGAAACTGTCTTTCAGTGTCTCTGAATTTATCCATGAAAATCAAAAAGATAAGGAAAGGTGAATCTAGGGACTTTCAGTGGTCTCCTATTGAACAAGCTATCTTTTAATTATTGTTTCAGTTCAAAGTCCTGCATGAGTGAAAATTAAAATCACTTTTACTTGAATAGTGGTAAAAGTTATGGAAAAATAGGGCATAGATGACACTTGTGAAAAGTTTAAACTATTCTCCTACGCCCCTAGAAGTATGTATTTCTGGTGGTTTTTGTTTCCATTACACAGTGGCTACCTGCTTGCGAGTTTGACAGTGAAATGTTTGTGGAACAACACATAAGCATTTTTAAGAATATCAGGAAGTTGCTTTCAGTTTTTCTCAGAGAGTCTTAAATACTGTTATTAGTTTGTGGACATAGTTTCCATTAGAACCAGTATACACTTACTGTACATTACGTACTTGACAATACTGTCGGGTATATGCACATATTCCATTGGAATCATCTCACGAAGCTCTGCCAATGTGTTGACATATTGTATCTTACTGCTGAACTTAGAGCTGAAACACAGAAAAAGAGTATTGATTTTGTCCCCTCATCTTTTACGATATATTAAAAATAAATCAAGGCATGTATTAAATATATTAAATAATCATTTTGATATTCATATTTCAATTACAGATCTCAGCTAATCATGAGCCTACCTGAAGAGTGAGGTTGAAACTGAATCTAGACCTTTGGCAGTTCCTTCCTTAGTCTGAACCACAGTATTTAGGACATTATAAACACTAATGTCTAACTAGACAATGCAATTAATTTTACCGTTTGAAGGAGATGTGTTAACATTCTGAAAATAATCAAATCTCTTACAGAATACTTTCACCTAAAGAGAGATGGAAAGCATTCACTTAACATGATCATAATCATCATTATGGCTATCAACTGACCGTGACAACTTAGCATTTCTATTTTACACCAGGTCTCAATCAGTCATAACAGAACTGAACTTGCTCGTTTGTTCAGATAAGTGTAGACACGACTGTGTTTATTCTTTCTGCAGGGCCTTCTTATGAGGAAATACCTTGCTTATTTCAGCTGTGCTATATGATTCATTCATTGTGCTTGAAAAATGATCACCTGGAAAAAGGCTAAATTAAAAGTGTAAGGCTATTCACTTCCCTAACCTAAGTTATATGGGGTTATGAGAAATCTTTCTCATTGGGCTCATAAAGCAATTTTTCAAATTTAGCTCTGGTATTTATTTATTATTTGGTATTTAGATAGTCTTTTAACATCAGTAACAGTGACAAACTCATTGACTGTAGATGTTAAGGGTAGGTCATGATAAACAGAACATATTCTTTCTATTTACTGCTGATTTGCAGGTATAACAAGACAACATCAAGCCTCTGAAATAGCTCGGAGCAGAAGATTACTGCCCCTTCCCTTAACATACATATCTTCCCAGTAAAGTAAATTGAGACAACTGAAACAGGAATACACAAAGGTGCTGTGTGCTGTGAATAGTTGTTTAGAGTGCATTCATTTGAATTTGTCTCTGTACCAGACAAGCATCACTAGGCACACACATGGAGCAGGCCAATGGTCACATTTATGATGCAATCATCACTCACAATTGACCAGTCAAAGCATGATAACATACAGGTAATTCTTGGCATTTTATCCAAAATGTTAATGACAGTCTGCAGCATCAGAACTGCCAGCTAAAGTAACATGGCAAAGCTGCAAGCCAATCAGAAACTTACAAAGAGGGGGGAGGGTGCAGATTTAAAAAAATTTTCAAAGCTTATTTTTTCTCCTTGAGGATCCTCCTGAGTCCACTAATCACTACAGTGACTGACTTCTAAGTAATTCCTTCATGTAGAAGTCAGTGTATGGGCATCCCAGATATATGACCAAAGTAAGTCCTTGTTTCTTTTGGATTTTAGGGAAAGCATGCTGCCAATAATTGTAACTTCCTATCATTTAAATATTTCCATCAAGTGACAAATATGTTTCACAGACACTTGTTTTACTAGAAATCTAATTTCTTACCTAATGCAACTCAAAGGATCTCTGGTGTGAGTATCTGGTCCTAAAACAGTACCTAGGATCTCTTTTTGCTACCTCTAGTTCTTTTATTCTGTGTATTCAGACAACTATTTGTCAATCAAGATGAGTCCCAGACACCACCAAATTTCTGAGGTAGTTTTGAGGTAGAATTGAGACAGACTTGAGGTTAGCACACCCTTAGTGACTTGACTGTCCCCTGCCTTTCTGTTATCTTTCAGGATCATGATTTCTACCTTTTTTTTCCAGCATCTCAGCTGAAGTACAATTAAAATTATGTTCCTCATCTTTAGCTGTGTCATCAAAATCTCTGCTTGCCTTGTGACCAATTGTCCTAGTTATAGTGGCCTGGACCTATAGTTTATAAGTGCGTGGGTGTAACCAAAACTGTGCATTCTACACCCTCTCTGTAATTTCTGATGAACTGTTAATAATGGATCATTTGCAGCAGCTGCCCAGGGCACACCTGACACCTCAGGCTACAACCGGGATGTTTAAGAACTCTGTGAGACACGGAAGTTTTCCTGTCTTCACATCCATGAATCAGGTTTGATAACATTAGCACCTTTACACCCAGCGTGAGGGGTCATGTCTGATAATGGGCCATCAAGGAGTATCCCATGACTCACAGAGTAAATCACCCACTGTGAAACTCCTCACCCTGGGGGAGGTACTGGGCATTCCCACCTGAACCTGAGCATATATAATCTTGGGGTTTGGGGACTTCAGGAACCACTTGTCGGAACCAGAGGGGACCAGAACCTCAACAGGACTGCAACTGCCACTCTCAACCAGACTGTGATCATCATCCTCACCAACAGGCTTTCCTTCCCTTTTACTTTGCACGTAGGGGGACCATGTGGTGCTCAGCACAGAGGCTGACAAACACCATTCTGTTTGTGTCCCAGGGTACTGGGTTATACATCTGATTTTTGTTGGTCAAAACCAGCTTTTCTCTGTATTACTGTATTTATTGTAATCTTTTTATTAAATTGTAA
This sequence comes from Sclerurus mexicanus, assembly GCA_013396755.1. Taxonomy (NCBI): domain Eukaryota; kingdom Metazoa; phylum Chordata; class Aves; order Passeriformes; family Furnariidae; genus Sclerurus; species Sclerurus mexicanus. The sequence goes on from VWZF01003102.1 coordinate 170,944, forward strand.
TTCTGACTTGTAGTCTCTTTTTGAGTTGGGTTTATTTCTCCTGCCGGTTTACCTTTAAACCAATTAATTTCTTACCCTAAAATTCCCACTGTGCCTGTCAGTGATCACCTCGGGTCTAGCAAACTAAGTTATAGCCACTGGCCTTCAGTCTAATCAAGTTTCTATCTGCTTGACATTGCTTATTACTGAATTGACTCTCTTTTCATGCCTCATGGAGTTGTTTACTCAGCTTTCTCGTAACGTTCTTCTGTTCACAGTAAGGGTTCAAATATTTCTGTCATTTTTCATACTGGCCATGTGTCCTGCCCACCTTTTTCAGCTCCCATTTTTTCTTCACTTTCATCTCGCACAGACTCAATCTACTTGACTGAAATGGAGAGTTTTAACTGATCTCTTGTATCTCTGGTTTGTACTACCCATTTGCTTTGCCAAACTATTCAGAGTGAACATTTTCTCCTGTTTGGCAATGAAAAACCTGTAATCACTGCTGCTTAGAATGATCATTTTGAATAAACAATGAATTGAAATAGACATGACTTTTTCATAAAAAATGGTTACTGTCTATTTATTTTCTGGGAGCAAAGAGGATGGCAACAGAAATATTTCAGACATCAAATGCAACTCAGTGAATCCTCATGATTACCATTGGTAATTCCAAGAATTATTTCCCTGTTACTCCGGTAATTTCAACTGTCACCTTCTCCTTGGTCTTAAAGATACCACATCTGGAAGAACAAGGTCCATTATGACACTCTGCCTTTTGCACTTGGGCAGCAATGGGAGAAATCATATGTTGTTTTCCCATCCCAATGTCACCTTGTCAGGTTAGAGCACCCTGTGACAGACACCTCCAGTGTCTTCACCTGCAGCCAGGGAGAAGAATTCTCTGAGAGCTGTCATGATGTACATCATTCTTATTCGCTGTATGTCATTCACTGTGTGGCTTCTGTAGACAATACTGCTCTTGCCTGAAGCAACTCCTCACACCTGTAAGGCTGCTCTCCCTCATCTAAGGATTTCACCTGCATACTTGCCTATCTTCTTCAACAACATGTGAGGTCTTCAAAGTCAGTAAGATATTTTTTTCCTTTTTTACTAATCAAAGCATCAGTTTTGATGGCATTAAACCTTCTTTGGAATGAGAACTCCTGCGCATTCAAACACATCAGGCTGCAGGCCATCCTCTTGAATGAGCAGCAACTGCTTTTCTGAAAACCCAGAACTGTAGCTTAATATTGTCCTATAGCCAGGACTTTTAAAATAAGGTAATTATCATTACAAGCCATCCCCTTTTCTACATGCCTTTGAGCTGGGCTCCAAACAAGACAACATTAAGGAACTAAATTCCCAGTTCTACAAATGCATACAGGCTTACAAACCCATTCCTATGCTGTCTAGATACTCATTTAAATCACTTTTTTTCCCTCCCACTCACTGTAGGAAAATGAACTGTCAAAATCCCAACATAAGCTATAAAATGAGCACTCTTCAGTGAAACATTAACAGCCATGCTTGATGATTTTGGGTGCTTATGTATTCTTAGGGACACAGAAAATCACTGGTATTCATTACATACCTTATAAAAGGTCGTGTCACAGCCAGAATTGTCCTGATAAACCATGATGGATGAACAATTATAAATGATTTCAGATTCTTCCGTAATCTAAGTAAAAAAAGTAATGGTTTCTTAAAAAAGCAGAAAACCCCAAAAAGACACAAAAAGATCATATATAGTGGACACTGGTATACAGGAGAGTAACAGAAAGGGACACTGTTTAAAATAATAGCGGTGAATTAGACAGGAAAATATTACTCACCGTCGATCAATCATCTGATAACATTTTTTCATCCAACCCAATCCAGGCATTCTCCTTCTTGGTGTTGCTCCGTTCAAGTAGACAATCATATAGTCTTCAGCTACCATCAGCTCCAAGGTACTGATTACATAGCTGGTAAAAGTACAGATGTGTAGTGAGCACAAACTGTACATTATCTGCTTAAGGCTGAACTAAATCAGTCTACTAGGATTAAATCAAGGCAGACTAAGCAATTTATTACGAGAGAGGCTTTTCTTTTCCTTTAAACCAAAGCAAACATTTAGCACTGGTCACCATGGTACCTGTAGATGTGTAACTAGAAAACCACAGTCTGACCTCTGTCTTCAAAAATATGTGGTTTCCTTACGAAAATACAGTGTCTTAGTGAGTTTTCAAATCTCACTGGTGACTTTGCTGATTCTTGAAAAGACATTAAATAATGAGATTTTGTAAGGGAGAATGTGACAGGATCATGTGAAGTCCTAGAAACTTCTCAAATTAACTGCTGAGAAACTTTTATTCACTATTCTAATAATCAAATTTGATGAAGTTTGTTCAATGCAAAAATTAAAAGTGTCAGGAGAAGACACTTGTTATAATTCTTGTGATTCTCACACTGCTGCTACAAGTCTGTGACTGCTAACTAAAAACATTTTGAAACTCAAGGCTAATAAAACTTGTCCATCAACTTGACTTCTGATGGAAGAGATCACTCCATGACATAACTTCATTTTGTAAGCAAAACACTCCAAACACTCATTAACAGCGCTCCTGGGGCCCAATTCATCCTACTTAGAGCAGCACACTACTCAGTCAAATGAGAGGACAGCTCTAAATTCTTGTCTGGGACTATATATGCAGATGCTTCACTCAGTAGTTTCTATCTCATTTGGGAGCTGATCATCACAGGAATGTTCAAATTGCTCTCACTACTAAGCAGCCTCAAGGCATGCCTATGCAAAAACTAGAAAGAAGAACTGTAAGTCACTTTAAAAACCTGAATGCCTGAGTGCACTCACTGCAAAAGGCACCTCTATTCCTGAGCATAATGGCTCCTTTCATAGATGTATGGGAATGACTCATGATCTAATCTGACCCTGAAATTCCTTAGGATGCAATGTCTTTAAAAGAATTGTAGGAAATCTAGTTCTCACCAAAGACAGTGATATTTCACCTGGGCATAAAGTAGGCAGTCATTAAGTAGACCAGTTCCATGCATTTGATAAATCCTATCTAAATCACAACTCACTCAATACATTTCACTACTCTTTCCTACCATGCAGTTGTACATTCCCTGCTTTTGCCTGATGCTTGTAAAGGCTCAGGTCTAACAGTGAAATAGCAAAGCAAGGGATTGCATGGACATTTTGATGCATAAAGTTTAATTTAATTGAACCTACTGACTCCTTGAACAGGTTATGAAATTAGCCCTTCCCATAGGGCACAAAATCTAGTGACTTAGAGGCATTTAGACACTGAGCCACACAGAAGTGTGTAAGTACTTACTGAGACACTACAAGCCTTTCAGTTACAGAAGCAGACAGTCTGAAAAATGTCAGTGTTTACTAAGGGCAAAAAGAATTGTGACTATTATGAATAATCAGTTATAATAAGAACAATAATGAATATTTCTCATCAGGAAATAAGAGGACTATTATGACAAAAAGAAATCTCTGCTAGTTTTTTATTCAGATCTCATTTATCTCACATACTTTCATTCAACAGCTCTTATCCAATGCAGGTTGTATTAGACCATTTGCCATTTTAAGGATGCTGAGCTCCCTTGCAAACTTTACCTACCTAGAAATTTCTTATTATTTGATAATAATGGCAATTTCTTTATTATTTGAAAAGATTGACAGAATTTTTCTCATTAACTAGAACAATTCCCTCACTCTGAAAGCAAAGTGCTGGGTTTGTTTTCAAAGTGTGATTTTTCAAGTTGAGATGCATCTAAAAAATTTTTAATCTTTTAACTGTTTCAGGCAGCCACAAATTAAACAACCAACTTAAAGAATTCCATGGTCCTGCATTATCTAGAATAACTGCTCTAGAAGATGCCTCAAGCATTTTGGTCCAAACTTCAAAAACAATTTCACAGGATTAGTCAGGATAACGAACAGGAACAAGACAACTGGAAATGTGAAAGGAATCCACATGGGAAAGTAACGGTCAAACTTGGGAGCAACTGAGGAAAGTTATTAATCAGAAACTAGAGGTGACATATATACTGCACAAATATTCTTATTCATCAGAAAAATGCTGTATTAAAAATGGAGATAGATTCAGTGATTTGCAGGTCTCTCTACATCCCTATATAATTCCATAGTAAAAAATTAACAAATATTTAAATATACCAGTTATTGCATATTTAGTAAAGTGCTGCAATCCCTCTATTTCCATACCATTAATAGGCCTACAACTGGAAGAAAGGGGTGAACTAGCTTTCCCTTTTCTTGTTGTCTTAGAGACCCAACAGTTTATAAGCCTTAAAATAAGCTGATGGTTCATGGCCAGCCTGAACACTCTCTTATATTACTTACTAGTCCAGAAAAAGTGAGTTTTAAAACTGACTTTGGCAATAGACTCAAGCCATGTGGAAAAGGCTCTTAAGGCTTTCTCTGCAAAGTCCATTTACCACCAGCTCTATCTGAACAAGGGTCTTGGGTGATGGCAAAGAACTACTATTGAATGTCAGCCACAGTTACTCTCAGCTTTGTTCCCTACTTATCAAGTTGAAATCACTGTAGGAGTTCCTTCCTACCTCTTAGATCACTGGGCATCGTGTGTATCATTAACTGTAGAGAACATGGGGTTCTTAAAGGCTCAATAGAAGTTCTGATCAGGAACTAAAGCACTCATTCTTGGTTTTCACTCACAGAGACAACATTAAAGGCACTAGCTGTCACCAAATGCATCTTCAAGGACTGGAATTTTAAGGAGACTTTGGTCTGTGCTCTGGTGCCTTGTAAGCTGCAAATGGCAAAGGCCAGGGCTCCTGCTGGCTTTAGAAATGACTTACTGGTTTTTAGCACAGAAAACACTGGATTGATTGATTTTTTTTACCAGCTGTAAGTGGAAGTAGCTGAAGGCACTTCAGGGGAGTGCTGCCTTCACAATTTTTGGCTGTCAAAATAAACTTTTATTAGGAGTAATGTTTTTGTGATAAACTTGGGGTTATGTGGCCAAATTTGTGTCTTGCTCAACTGGTTCCTGCTACTTCTAGCTGAATAAGAACCAGCTGGAGCCAGGAAACATACTTGCAGCTGTTTGTGTCAGCAAATGCCATTTATTTGGTATTTTAAAAACAAGTGTCAAAAAATGGCCCTGTGACTCCTAAACAGGGCACAGCATACATTAAAAATATATACAGTGATACATCATGATAATATATAATAAACAACACAGTGAAAAACAGTCTGGTAGTCTAAGCCCTGCTGATTGTTCTCAGTGAGAGCCAGAAATCGTTAGTGAAACAGTGCAAAGACTCAAAGCCTCAAGAAGTTGAAAATACTGCATTCCTTGACATTTAGAGATACTACAGTTCTATTTGATCCTGACAAATATGCCCTAATATGGGAGGGGGAATAGGTAAAGAATACCAAAATAATACTCCACTAAGCAGTTTACCTAAAACTATCTTCCTTGTCATTCAGATCACTCTGCTTCTAATGACCAAAATTACCTCTTAAGTAAAGACAAGTTACCTCTCTCTGCATAATTATGAGTACTAACTCAAAAGACTCTGTCACATTGCTCACATATCACTCACAGGAAAAGGTTTTCCATGACATAGTTGTAATCAGTTCGACTGCTGTCTGGCAAGAAGCATGCCGCAAACACAATGATAGCATTCAGACCATCACCATAGTATCCTGTGGAAAAAAATGAAAAGGCATTTTTATCTTTGTCAAAGGCTTGTAACAGGATAAATTTAAAAAGAAATCTTGAAGTTCTGTAACAGAGCTACTGCATCTACTGCTGAAGCAGACTGAAAATGCATCAAGTGATAAGGAAATAGGACAGTCAGATAAGGTGAATTTTCAAAAAACACACTTTCTATTAGTAAAACTATTAGTAAACTTTTTTATAGAGACCAGCAAAAATGCCTTCTAAGGTTTCTACTTCTGGTTCATTGCATATCTATGGCAGTTATGTGCTGAATGCTCACCTCAGACTGAGGAATAAGGGGCTAAAGAAAATATCCTACATTTGCTGTCTTGCATTGTTTGAATGATGTTTCACAGTCTTCCAGTCCAATCTCAGTTGGCTTGTGCAGCTCCAATGGCTTCAGGATATGACAATTATAACTGCACACTTCTATACCGTAAGAGCTTCTGGGGAACAGTTAAGTAATTTGTTGCAAGTTTTGTGTAAATTACTTTTTCACCTTGGACACTCCAGTCATCCAATACAGGCATGCTCTGGGCTGCACCACTGCCTAATGATAGCTGTAAACCTTCAAAGCTGTAGCAGTACTATTCTGGGGCCCAGGACTGTTGCCTGCTACCCAGAATAAAATATTTTCTTCTTGTGATGGTTTAAAGCTGGTTAGACTTCTCCACAATCCTCTGCAGCTGCTATTGATTTTCTACATTATTAGTAGTAAATAATATATACTCTTGCATTTCAGTTTTAAGTTTTACTTAAAGGATACATGCAATCAGGAAGTAATTTATACAGATGCTGTAGAAATGGTTGTAGGTAGATAGCACTAATGATGCAGAGATACAGAAGCTGGATATACTCAGAGAACAACTCAAAAGCCTTTCAAAAGAGCCTAGAAGAAACTGATTATGAGGGAGAGATGACAATGTTTGTGAAGGAAACTTTCATTTCCCTCAGAGACAGGAACATGTTCCTGAAAAAAATGAAAGGATAATAATGCCACTTAAGCAACCCTTCCAAAGGAGATTTTAAGACTTTTAACAGTGCTTTTTCAATAGCAGAGAGCAGTATCCAAGTCTAATTACAATGCTTGTGGAACTCCAGTCCTGTTTTTAGCACAAATTCAGCTTGATTATTATGGAATTGTGGTGGGTTTGGCTGGAATAGAGTTAATTTTCTTTCAAGTGACTAGTCAGGGCTATGTTTTGGATTTGCACTGAAAACAGCGTTGATAATATAGAAATGCTTTTGTTATTGCTGAGTAGTGCTCACACAGAGCCAAGACCTTTTCTACTTCTTTGAGTACTCTCCCACTCAATGAGCAGGCTGGGGGTGCACAAGAAGTTGCGAGGGGACACTGCCAGGACAGTTGACCTCAGCTGGTCCAAGAGATATTCTATACCATATGGCATAATGCTCAACATAGAGAGCCAGGGGGAGAAGAAGGAAGGAGGGAAGTTGTGAGTGATGGTGTTTGTCTTCCAAAGTCACTGCTACTCCCAATGGAGCTTGGCTTTCCTGGCCATGTCTGAACACCTGTCTGGCCATGGGAAGCAGTGAATTAATTCCTTGTATCATTTTGCTTGTGTGCACAGCTTTTGCTTTACCTATTAAACTGTCCTTATCTCAACCCATGAGTTTATTCACTCTTACCCTTCTGATTCACCATGGGGGAGTGAGTGAGTGGCTGTGTGGAGCTTGGTTGCTAGCTGCGGTTAAACAGCAACAGGAATAAAGTAGCATTTCTCAGGTTTCAAATCGGGAGGACACTTGCTTCCTTCCATAAATTAAAAAAAAAAACAAACCCAAAACTTTAAAATATTTCCTATCATGCTGCCATAAAGCAGTCTGTTCAGTTGGCACAGAAGTTTGGCAGCACGAGCATATTGTGGCAGGTATATCCACTAAAATACACAGAACAATTTGCAATTCCCGGAAAGCAAAATGATTATGTGCAGATGCTAACTAACAACACACAGAAGAAAAACCCACAGATAAATCTAAGCCACCTTTTCTCATACATGCTTAAAGAGAAGGAATGTTCATCCAAGAGAGAAGTGCATTTTAATTCATCACTAGAAGCCATTTGCCCAAATTCTCAGCCTATGCAAACAGAAATATCTCGAAGAAATTTCTCCATCAACATATACTGAGACAATCTTACACTTGCACTGCCAAGTCTACTGTCCCTTTTCCTGTTTCCTGGCTATCACACAGATTCTGCATTTGCTGTTATCTGTCATTTGTCATGGAGGAATGCTCAGTAGATCATCAAGGCTGCTTGACTTCCAACTAACTAATTTTAGTCAGAATCTATTATGAACCTTGAGGTTAAAGAAAAGATTCCTGGCCCTCTAAACACTTCACTAAAATATTGCCAAAGTGAGCTTCATACAGAATAGGCCTAGCTGCCATAATGTTGAAATTGTTAGAGCTGTCCAAAGTCTTCCCGTGATCCATGCAAAGTTTCTGCATCTTCAATTTGCCACTTCAAAAACACAGAATTTAATCCAGTCCTTAACTCACGGTGACTTGGCAAGTTACCAGGTTAAATTTCCAGTTTAAGCCATGGCAGGCTGAAACTCATTGTTACATCTCACACTGTTTGTCTAAATGGCTAATGCTACTGACCAGCACCCTTTCAAAAGTAAAGGAAACTTAATGTTCTTTATCTTAGATTTGAGTGATCTAAGAAAACAAGATGTCAGGCATGTAAAATTTGAATTCAAATTATTTCACTCAGAGTTGAGCTGAATTACCTAGATTCCCATTGGTAACTGCATTATCATGCACTTCACAGAACTACTTATTCACCCACTAAAATGGAGTGATATTTATTTTTCACAAATGCTGATATAAACATATACATACACATCACCATGCAGTAGGAAATAGGTTTCACCACAAATGTATATTGACTAGTTTACAGCATACAAAACTATATAAACACCATTAGTAAGGCCTCAAAATATTTTGTGTTTGTTTCCTAAATTATGCCACCTGTGTCTGTTTGCTGAACTGTGTCTGAGGTGTCATCACATCTTTGATGGTGGTGTTGTAGTGAAAAAATGCTTGGAGGTTTGAGCACCTTTATTAATTCTGATTAAACCTGCACACTGGCCACCATGAATGCCTGTAGGCTGGCATTTGGCTGCTTTTAATGTAAATGTGCAAATTCGAGGACCACATCCTCAGGTAAATATAATTAACCATAATTTACTTGTGTCACTTTTAGCAGAGATTCAACACTGAAAATATACTGGAAAATATGGCTGACCTTTAAATGACGCCACAGATCAACACTACTGTGACAAATGCATCCTCATATAAACTCACAAATCTTACCTCTGAAATGCCGGGTTGCCTGCCTCAGTTTTTGCAGGAGTAGAACAACTCATCCTGAACACTTTACTTATAGAGACCAAAGAATGTCCCAAAACATACAGAATCCAAAGATAATCTAAACCTGAGATACCAATGAAAAGGCACTTACAAAGCTTTGCTTCATTTTCTTCCTTTAATATATATAGTAATATTTATCCATTTGTATTCGTTTATACTGAAGTGTACTAGTAACACTGGAACTACAAATTCTCCAACTCAGCATATTCTGTGATTCTCTGAGGAGGCTGGGGAGCAGATGAACAAATGAGACAATACAGCAGGCACATGAGGTCTTTAAATGTTTTCGTCACTATGTTATTTGATAATCTTTAAGAAATTATTTGAACTAAAAAACCCATAAACCAGTTCCTGGTGAAATGCTGCCACCAACTATAAATGGCAGAAAACCAGCAAAAGGAGCTTAGCCAGACGAATTAAAGCCTCAGGGAAAAGTCTTATCTTTTTTCTTTTGCCACTCTACTTGTTTAGAGTACTCTCTGTGCACCCACATACATCATTCAGCAAATCACAGAGCACTATATTTCCTCATACAAAAGGTTTTGTTAAAACCCACAGAATAAAGTTTTCAAAATTTTATTTTGCTGTAGGTCAAAAGCTTTTTCCCTTTTTCAAGAGAGTTTTAGCCTACAATGACCAGACTGTTCCTGAAACATGTATGTCAGTTTGCTGCTCCTGAAATAGCTTTGAGTTTAAAATACTTATTCGTCATTGCCACACTGAACTGAATTCCAGGTTGATTTCAGCCAAAGCTGAAAAATAAATTCTCCCCTTGCCAGTAGGATAACAGAATGAAAATAGAACTAGATCATAATCAATAAAGCATGAATTTTTTTACATCAATTTAAAAAAATGCTTATAGGCTTTTCCTACCTCCATGTGAAATGACCTTTTTATATGGTTCAATGACTTTCATATCAATTCTCTGTTCTTGTTCTCCAATAACCACCGTTCTCCATAACCTGTTGTCCTCTCGCTCCTCTTCAGCGGTGTACTCTGGAATTGATTCAGATTCCTCCTGGGATGCATCCTTAGTAGCAGTCCGCTCTTCTAAAAAACAAAATTGTATATATTGCTTCTTCCTGCTAAAGCACTATATATTGTTGCTATTATATACATTTAAATGAATTACTGAAATTAATCAAATTTTTACAGTACTGGTATAAATAAGAGCAGAATGTGATCATCTGAGAGTCAGTAAATGAGAAGCTTCCATTTTTTAAGACTTCGTCACTATGAGCATAAAAAGAATAACAGCAATTCTATGCAGAATACTGCCACAAGATTCTTGCGTTTTTGTATCCAGTTGGTAAAACTGAGCAGCTGCTCACTAGAACTACCACACCATAGGCCTTTTAAAATCTTTGTGCTGCAGGTATAAGAACTATTGCTAAAAAATAAAAAAACCCCACCAAAAATAAAGACCTAAAAGTGAACACAGCAATTTTTCCTGTTGAGAGAGGAATTACCAGAGAGATACAGCTTCTCAACCTTTTCCCAGTTTATGTCCAATTTCTTCCCATCCACTCCCAGCAAATATGAACACCCATCTTCCTTTGCTTCAGTCATGCTGACTCCATATAAGCACAGTAGTTGCCTTCCCCCAGGATGGTCGTGTGGGGTTAAATACAAGCCCTCTCACACATGTGAGTACAGAGCAGCCATGCAGTCTGACCTGTTCTATGAGAACCCTTGAGAGAATGGGCACAGGTAGTCCTCAGACACAACAACCATAGTAGACAAACCACACAGCTGACAAGTGACTATGAAGTCTCAAACACAGTTTCTCTGCTGGGTAGTCTTAGTTTCAGAAAAATTGTGAACTAATTAAAAAATCCACATTTCCATTGCACATTGATGAGATGGTTCTTAACAATAAATTTAACTGCATTCCAGTTTTTGAAATTTAATGGCTGTTTACATGGAAAATAGTAGCAAAAGTGACATGTCCAGAGATGGAAATACTTGATTTCCCTCTTCAGTAATTGTTACAACATACTGTGTTTTCCATGAGGGAAAAAAGAGTTTACTCTTTTGTACTATTCTTGCTGAAGTACCTTTGCCTTGTGGTTCTGTGTACATATTGTTAATTTACCTTCACAGTAAAGATTCTGTATATTTTATCCACTACTCATATTTGAAGTAAGCTGTTCTTTTTAAAGCATTACTCTGACTCTGCAGTCATAAGAGCAGAGTTTGATTTGTAAGTCAATAAGCAAGATAACAGTAAATAAAGATATAGTAAGATATATAATGACATACACATGTGTACACAAAAAGCTGCAGACTTATTTGAAAATATCAAAGACATCTATAAGAATTAAGAACAAACTAAAGGAAGCAATTTTAATTGACAAGAAGTAAAGAACACAATATGTCATAGATATCCTCAAATCCTTCTCTGTATTGGATTATCTAAAGATCCCTCTTTGATTTATGCTGCTTCTTGAACTACTCATACAAACTGAAGTATATGATTCTTAAAACGCACTAGTTTATTTTAAGAATTACATCAATTATCTTTATGAAATCAGGAATATTATAGTATACAGTCTTTATACCACATATATCTATTAAGTACACAAAAAAAGTTTTCAAAAAGAAATATATATTAGGTTGAGCCTGTATTTATTGTTACAGTAGGACTAACAAAGTCTGAATTTCCTGCTGCCTGTCTTGTATTTTCTGTTCCTAATACAAAGTATTATTAGGGAATTATACTGGCAGAAGTTACCCCTCTAGAAAGAGCATGATGGAGGCAGAGAACTATAGCTCACAGAACAGCTTTAATGCAAAGAGGCTGGGCTAGGTAACTTGCAGACTAACGATGAAATTGTGCTTGGGGTCTGATAATTTTTTTTTTTGGTTGGTGAAAGTGCAAATGATGAAAAATGATTAAGATCCTGATAAAACTTACAATGCTAAAATTGGACATATGAATTATTTTTTGACAGAAATTATACTAGATTTCCTTCTTCTAATGAAGTAGCTCTGCTTTATTGCCTGGAGTGTTGATTTTGCACCAGTGTGAAATTCAGAAAGGAAATAAATATCTGTAAACACTTTTCCTTTACAAATAATGCCTATTCGTGGGCAGGCCTTCACTGATATTCATGCATGATTTTCAGAAATGCAACTTTTATGCCATTTAAAGAAATAATAATAAAAAAAAATATTTCAGAAACTAGCATGAATTCTGAAAGAGAATGTTTAAAACATATGGTATTAGAGAGAAAAAGAAAACTGCCCTGGGAAACTGATGATCAACCAATCTCTAAACAAGTCAGGTGCTAATTTGAGACAAGTATTTTAGTATTTCTGCTCTCGCCTATTTTCTTACATATTGAAATTATGATGATTCTTCTTCACCATTCTTTTAGACAAATGGGTTTCAGTATTACTTGTAATACAGATCCATCAGTTTTTCAGTGATGAGATGGAGCTCTGAATTACGTAAGAGTCTTGCTTTTCTCAGTTGCCTTTTATAGTTTAAAAGGACTGTCAACAGTCTTATTATGACAAGCTAAAAATCAGTGTTCTCTATGGTGTCAGCAGCCATGTCTTCTCTGTATTTACTTTGCTGGGTTTGGCACCAGTTAGAAATATTGAACTATGGGAGACTGTGAGTGCTGTTACCATCTGAGTGCATACTAGTTAACAGCAGAGTACAAAAGTACAAAGATAACAAAGGCTATTTACCATGCAATTAAACCATTCTGCACTGGTTCTTATGACTATAATCTTAGCTATCAGATTCACATATAGATCAAACTTCTTTTATGGCTGGCTTATTTTGATAAAATGTTGGTTTTTTTTCCTTTTCTACTCTCTGTGTATGGCTCATCTAAGTGGAAGACATTTTTGTTACTATGTAGGTCTAAAACCAAACTACACAACTTTAAAAATGTGACCAAAAACCCAGGGACCTCAAGCTCCTCACACAGGAGCAAGGGAAACTGGTCCAACTTTAAGAATTGTACAAACTATCACATTTAGAAAGCAGAAAAAAACCCCAAAAAAACACCAGGAAGAAATGCTTGCCATAAATACATCTGCCACCAAAATCACTGGAGTTGAATTTAATTACTTGAGGGCTTAAAGGCAAAATCTGTTCTGCAGACACAGATTTTTTTTTCTCTCACATGGTGGTCACAACAGTCTAAGCACGTGAGCCTGTGTGTGTGTGTCAGTTTTAACCTTTGCTATAAAATCTGCTTACCATCAAGCAACTCATCACTACACTCTGCATCTCCCCATGAGGAAATCGGCCTTCTAATGAGAAGTGACATTAGAGATGCTCATGCATGATTGAGCACACAGTAATGCCCTCTTTGGCACTATCACTTAAAATGATGCAACTGTTTTTATATGCTCAACTGACCTCACATTAGATAATGTAAATGCATGGGAAAATTCAGTTTGAATTGATCCAGTTTCAAAGTTTCTTTCTGCTGTACATTGTAAAATGATCACATGCATTTTTCCCATCAAATAACTTATGATCTGTGTGCATTTACATCAGTGCTTAGAGTTCTTTCAACATTTCATAAGGTACTAGCAAGGAATGAGTGTTAACACCCTATTTTGTGTAACATGAGGGCAAGTGAGTAAAACACTTTTACATCCTATTTCTATGACAAAATCATTAGTATGTGAAGGAAGAGTGAAGTATCGATTGCACACTTCAGATTGTATCTATACTGTATAACTAGCCCTGCTGAGAATATTTAAATCAGTGGATTGAGAAATTCTGCTGTTCCATCACCCTGAGCTAGCTTTACCATGCTATGCACACAAGCTTCCACATCTCACCTTTCTGATCACACATGGGAATAAAAACAGACATCTCTTCCTAACAAAAGGCCTCTCAGCACATTGTGTCTTATTTACCTCACTTACACACTCCAAGGTCTTTGGTGCAGCTTACATGAGCCAATGCATTTTGCACAAAGTTATATTCCCAAGTGCTACTGACGTAACTGTCAGAGAGACGTAACTGTAATCGAGAGCTGGCCTGTGCTGTACTAAGCTGCAGTCAGCTATAGCCTTCTCTACAACAAAGATCAACTGCTTTCTCCTTCCTGTTTTCAGACAAGTCCTATGGTACTGGACAAAGACAGGAGTTTGAATTTGATTCCCTCTAGGTAGCTCCTCTTACTTTATTAATTAGCTGTACTATCTCTTTCTGCACTCTGAAAAAATAGAAGTATAATACTTCACACAGATGGAAGGAGGGTTAAAAAGTAGCAGACAGTAAAAATACCTGGATGCCTAGCATTAACTCTCAAATGCTTTAGCCATACTGAGAGACATGAGACTGGCCATGCAAGCAGTAAAAAAAGAAAAAAGATGAACTCTATATTTACAGTCTAAAATATTACCTTGGCCAGTGTATTCAAAAGAGTCTGCTTCATCAGGAGTGTCAAGGTCATCTACATTGATGTCAATTTCATCTGGTGTATCCAAATTATCATCAGAAAGTACAGACCCTTCGCTCTGGTCCAAAGAGAGATTGATGTTTGGAGCAGTTAGCTTTATCCTTCTGGGTTGTGAACCGTTAAGATCAAGAGAATTGGGAGGTTCTTAAAAAAAAAAGAAAAAAAAAGAAACTTTATCTATGTCACATACAGTTCATCTCCCTGATACTTAAAAATCACCTTCAAAAACACTGAGATCAATTTTAGTAACACCATAGCATTTAAGACCACCTAATACAGAACACAAATACCAAAATTACTGTTTAAAGAAATAAAACAAGCATTTACAACAACAGCAGGTGTAGCTCAGAGCTGGTAAATTATGAAAAATTCAGATTCACTGTTTTGCAGTGAATCAGACAAAAATCAAGTGTTGAACATGCTCTGACCTACACTGTTAAAGAATTTAAAGAGCAATATACAAGTAATTTGAGTTATGAATCAATACATTGCTGAGTCTTGGGAAAATTAATATGAGTGAAAATCCCCTGTAAATATTTATTTTCTTATGCACTTGGTACTATTTGAATGCTGCTGATTTGCAGGTAGTTATATCTCAAGTTTTAACTATGCAATATCTTACTCAATACAATAACAGAAATAAAAAAATTCTCTGAGTCTCTTAATCAGTCTTAAATATAAATGATCTTCAAAAGGACAAAAGCTAGGCATGCCTTTGCCCCTTGTGTGGCCCATTTTAAGCTGTTCTGTCAAATTTAGTTCACTTAGACACTAGTCAATTAGAAAGTAAATAACACAGACTATTAAAACTTCACAAGGACTAAACAAATGATAACAATGCACAAGAGAAAATGTCACACTACAATTATTATTTCTCAGATCAAGAAGAAAATTGACTAAATAAAGCAAATTTAACACTTTTTTCTTTTTAACACTGAACTTATTTTTTACCATCACAGAAACATCTTTCTCACTGCATAAGTAAATGCCATGGAAATAAGATACAATTAAGAAAACGAGTAAGATCTTCTCTTACCGGGTCTCATCTCTGTAGAACTCGGGTTTAGTACACCCTCAGCCAAGGGGATGTCCATTCCCACATCCTCTTGTACCAACCTGAGAGATAAAATACAAAATAAAATCTCAGA
>VWZF01003102.1:187207-219214 GCA_013396755.1 Sclerurus mexicanus
TACATCACAGATTTTCAAAGACTAAAATGTTGCAAAATAATCTACCTAGGCTCCATTCTTAGGAAGATAATAGGAAATTACATGACAACTTTCATACATATATAAGACAAGCAAAGACATTAAGTGGCGAAAATAGCAGCAAAGGTGGTTGAATGTTTAAAGCAAATTGACTTGAACTGTTTTCATGTCTATTTACTATTCAAGTATTTTACAAAATACTTTCTGGAAGGATGGTTCAACTGCAAATAGGAAACATCATTTTATATTTTCAGGACACTCTTGACAGCTTCCAAACTATCAGCACTGAAAATGCATGGTTTCAAGGTAGCTTCATATACTTTATCAAAATAACTGTATTATTGTATGAATTATATTACTGTTCCAAAGTCTCTGGTTTTTTCCACCACAAAATCTAAAAGAATTTTGATGAGATCAAAGAAGGTACTTTTCCACGCCACAGCATCATGTTCTGAATGGTTCAGCTGAACTGACCTGAATAGGCTTGGCCTGTTGCTCCTGCAGTTTCTTACTACCTGATGAGGACAACTACCCTCATCATCTTACCATGTGCAGACAAGACTCTTGGTCAATCACTGTATCAGAGTATAGTTTCTGTGATTTCTTGTTAATTTCATATGAATTAAATATAAATGTGTATATGTAGGCCTGCCAAAGGCTTTACTGTGCTTGAAGTCGAATAAGATCTTTACGTCAAGCCTCATGCCCTTAAATTTCCAATACAGACATGGGAATTAGTGAACTTTCGCTCTTCCATGAGGCCATAAAGAATACAGATAATTGAAAGCTATGGTCAAACATGCTTGTGCTGCTCAACTCATAATCGAGCCTCACCTCTTGATAAAAACTGGCTTTACTAACTTTGATTTTATCCCCACATACCCTATAGCATATCTTTCACAAATACAGAGATGAACACCTAAATGACTTTTACAAAACATGCCAATTCTGGAATATGTTCAATTATTGTCAAATAAGGCTTGAAATAATCTATTTGGATACACAATAGAACAGTGAAAAAAATTTGACCAACATATCCTGCTCACAAACAAAATGAATCACACAAATTGTCTGTAAGGTACCATTTCCTTTTTTTTCCCCTACTCTGTAGAATTATCTGTGTTCAAAGCACTCAATACCATCACAATTTACTTAGAAAACATAAATAGCTCATTGGAGTATTTGGTTTGGGGTTTTTTTTGGTGTTTACTCAATAAAATATGTGTAATGAAATCTAATTCATTCATCTGAACTTAACCAGAGAAAAATCTGAATTCTGAAGAAGTGCTGTAAGTAACAGCTGGATCAGGTAAGAAACCACAGTGGTGGGAAGGAGTATCAGGGGAGGATGAATACTTCTAATCCATTTTAAATTCAGATTCAGATTTTATTTGGGGCATTATTAACCTTTAAAAAAAATAAAAATAGGAAGAGTTCTTTGATTAAACCAGCTCAGGTCTAGTCAGATGATGGCTTATGGGTACTCAAGGGTTTATGTTTTGGTCAGACAGAATAGGGTTTTGATACTGCAATATAAACCATTAATTTTTAATATTTCTTACAGCCTTATCAGACCAAAAGGCAATTCCTTACTGAACAACCTTTGGAAATTATGGCAGAACATTATATGAAAGCAAACACTCAAAGTGGCGTGAAGACTANTGGTCTTTTGTCATCCAGCAAACTAGACACATAATTGCAGAGAGCTTCAGCTACTCTTTGTAAAACAGTATATTCATTACTGTATACACAGTTACTGCATAGCAAATATGAGATGAGTGGGTTTTTTTCATTCTTTTGGTATCATTTGCATTTTAGAGCAATTCTGAGCCAAATGAGTAATACTGAAGCAGTTGATGTACTGAAAGAGTTCAGAAACTACNAAATGTGTATATGTAGGCCTGCCAAAGGCTTTACTGTGCTTGAAGTCGAATAAGATCTTTACGTCAAGCCTCATGCCCTTAAATTTCCAATACAGACATGGGAATTAGTGAACTTTCGCTCTTCCATGAGGCCATAAAGAATACAGATAATTGAAAGCTATGGTCAAACATGCTTGTGCTGCTCAACTCATAATCGAGCCTCACCTCTTGATAAAAACTGGCTTTACTAACTTTGATTTTATCCCCACATACCCTATAGCATATCTTTCACAAATACAGAGATGAACACCTAAATGACTTTTACAAAACATGCCAATTCTGGAATATGTTCAATTATTGTCAAATAAGGCTTGAAATAATCTATTTGGATACACAATAGAACAGTGAAAAAAATTTGACCAACATATCCTGCTCACAAACAAAATGAATCACACAAATTGTCTGTAAGGTACCATTTCCTTTTTTTTCCCCTACTCTGTAGAATTATCTGTGTTCAAAGCACTCAATACCATCACAATTTACTTAGAAAACATAAATAGCTCATTGGAGTATTTGGTTTGGGGTTTTTTTTGGTGTTTACTCAATAAAATATGTGTAATGAAATCTAATTCATTCATCTGAACTTAACCAGAGAAAAATCTGAATTCTGAAGAAGTGCTGTAAGTAACAGCTGGATCAGGTAAGAAACCACAGTGGTGGGAAGGAGTATCAGGGGAGGATGAATACTTCTAATCCATTTTAAATTCAGATTCAGATTTTATTTGGGGCATTATTAACCTTTAAAAAAAATAAAAATAGGAAGAGTTCTTTGATTAAACCAGCTCAGGTCTAGTCAGATGATGGCTTATGGGTACTCAAGGGTTTATGTTTTGGTCAGACAGAATAGGGTTTTGATACTGCAATATAAACCATTAATTTTTAATATTTCTTACAGCCTTATCAGACCAAATGGCAATTCCTTACTGAACAAACTTTGGAAATTATGGCAGAACATTATATGAAAGCAAACACTCAAAGTGGCGTGAAGACTAAGACACAGGAGGACAGTGAATTTTTAGGCTTTCTATATTAAAAAGAGATGTTCTCTGCATAAAACAAAAAGATGTTTTGCAAGATGAAGATCATCTTCTCCTCTATATGATAAGAGCATGACTGAGTTTTAGATACTCTATCCCTACAGAAAGAGTGATATTTATAATCTGAAAAAAGTAATTTGCCAAATTCACAAAATTAGAGAGTAATTCACAAATTTTGAGCTGCCTAAAATTTTTGCAATGCCTGGGACAGAATTATTCTAAGTCATGCCATTTCTAGGATTGCATTAAGACTGCTTTTCTCCCCATGGCATCTCTATTTTCTTTTTCTTTTTTTTTTAACACATAGGTATTTGAGCTGGTATTGCTATCTCTAGAGTCTCTTACACTTTCACAACAAAAATTTGAAATGTTTTTCTGCTTTCAATGGGATCACTACAGTTGAGTTAAAACAGAATTTTGTATCACAGTCGTGTTTAGAAGACTACATTTCTAGGGATTGAAAGATATTTGTGTTTCAATTTCTGATAAAAAAAAACAGCTACAGGCAGTATACCCAAAAAATACTCCTCACTTAGGGATTACAGTTAAACAGCATAAGAACTTGTCTGAGAATGTCTAATTTTATTTTGTTGACACACTGTTATTAATGTCAATAACCCATATTGTTCATATTGGATATTTAATTTGGTAAGTAAGAGTCTGTGGTCCTGAAAGCTCTGGGTCAAAGTGGACATTTAAAAATTAGTTCAAGTCCAGTACCAAAAGCATTACCAACACAAGGTTCTCCATTGTATCTTCAATCACATAAAATATGCTATCGCCTTTCAGAAGATTTGTAGCAGAGATTAAATTTCCATGTTTTTTTTTTTCTGTTTGTCTGGGTCTTCTGGGGGGAGGAGGAGAGGTAGGTTGATTTTTTTGATTGGTTTTGATTTTGTTTTTTTAAATTGTGTCAGGTTCTTACTGTCAGAAACAGTCAACAGGCTTTTTGGAGAAGAAAGAGCGTGACTTGGGAGCTAGTCTTACTTTTCCAGATCTCTTGTGCTTTACACAGATTGAAGATTCCTTGCCAGACACATACGCCTTATGTTCAGTGAAACTTCTTATTTGTTCAGTCATAAATTAATAGGCAATAAAGGCATATTTCAAATCTCATGGGTTTAGAAAGCCAGCCAGTGATCATGACTTCTGTCACACTGTGCCCCAACATATTGCTCCAGAATCGTCATCAGTAAGAGAATGAGCAGGATATGGATGAAGGTAAGTTTTCTACAGACACAGCTCCTCATTTCTTCAAAACTGGATTTTTCTCAAAATTGGATTTTGAGAGCATGTAATGCTGAGCAGCTCAGTACCTTTCAGAGCGATTTCTGGCTGTGCAGAAGCTCTCAGCAGATCTCATCAGGAACCTAAGTAATGGAAGGCAGACTCCAGAAACTTTAAAGCAGGCAACTACCTCCTCTTCCTTTCCCACAGACTACTTCATATACTTTCAAAATTCTGGCTTATAAAATTCCTTGCCTCCCATACAGGTGCAACTGATAGCATGTATGCTATGGCCAAAAATATTAGAGAAAGAAAAATATTTTTATTTTTATTCCCATTTTAATAAATGCTCCTTATTGAAGAAATAGGTTACTTTAGAAAGGTCCATTCTAATCACATATGATTTACTGGATTGATAAAAAAAAAAAAAGGACGTTTTATTGGAACAGAGGTCAAAATCAAGTAACATTTTTTGTGCCATAAATGACTTCTTTTATGTTGTACACAGGTCATTTATGGATCAGCAGCACTGGGAATCAAGTTTCTGATTATTTGCTCTGATATTCAGGTCTACATAGTTGTTCAGAAGCAGATAAATCCCTCCTGCTTCTCAAAGGTGGATCAGAGGTAGATACCAAATACATATGAAAGGATGAGAAGCTGGAGGCTGAAATACTTTCCTTGCTCTTTTTTTGGTTGAGACATTCTTACAGCTCAATAAATTAATAAGCTTTAAATAATTCTTAGTGCCCTCACAAATCAGTGTTTCTCAGAATAAAAGTAATCCTTCTTGACTTTTCTAGGTACAGCAGCATTCTGCTATTTTGGAAAGAGCAGCTCTGAATATTCACAGCAATATGTCATAATCCCTATGGGCTGTGCTGCCTCACCCTTGAGTCATCTGTGATATATATCACCAGTGTCCCAAGCTGCTCTACAGCAATTACATATCAAGAAGTTAATTTCTTTAATCTAAAACAAGAAATGTCTCCAATGCACTGCTCTGAATGAAAACCTACAACCTGCAAAAGAGATCAACATTAATCCAGCGGTGACGGTCACCTTTATAAAGCAAATCCCTCCACTCCAACCCACCACAACTTACCCACCATCCAGACTTTAAGCTGTATACGTTTACCCAGGCTTCTGTAACTCACCATTGCAGAAATTTAATCTGAAGTGAAGCCCACAACTGCCAAACACTTTTCCTAGATAAGTAAATAGTTTCCTCCATGTTGTTCCCTCTATATACAGAAATACTTTCATACTTAAATTTGCACATGATGTCAAAGGTTTTCTATGAAGTTTCAAAGCATGATGAGTAAAAGGAATGACCTGGATGAAATCTCCTCTGCTCACATTAATACCTGCTTGGTGTGGATATCAAATGGGAGGAGAGGAGAATAAGTGCAATGAAAAATTTATTCAGAGACTAGACATGTAGAGTTTTTTCATATTCTCAAATTGCACACATTATGCAAGTACACCCTGGTCTTGGAGGAAATACAAGTTCTGCTTATAGCCCACTTTCTCACTAGTTTATATTGAAAAATTGATCTGTTTTCAGGGAGAATGCACTAATTATGAAACTTTTCATATGAAAACAAGGAAAGGAACTTAAACTCCCTCACTTACTCTTCCAGCACACAGGCAGCACAAAGTTTTCCTCCTTTGAACCCCTCCCATCTCCACCCTGTGACACCACCCTTAAGCAAGTACAGGAAAATAGAAATGAGAACTTGAGGGATTGGACATGAGAGTACAGAATTTTTCTTGGGAGGTATTAAAAAGCCCTTGGCATTTATCCAGTAATGCCTGTCCAATGACTATCAGCACAGCTCCATCTCTAAGTGCCCTTAGTTAAGACTGAGGAGGGTTAAATGTGTGGTCAGGCCAAGGGCCAGAATATGCAGTATCTTGTGTGAATCCATCTGTGGCCTTTCTGCTGCCAGAAACAACCTATTGATGGGTCCTCACGGTGTTTTGATTGCTCCACCTGGAAGACGACTAAGACAAAATGAGAATTCTGCCCTACTAAGAAGCAATTAAAAACCTCAGAAGTAGAGCTTAAAGGAAATTGTTCAAGCACTCCACAAACTCCAATTTAAGGAATTCGATCAAGGAAGTGACTGAAAACACAAGAAGTGTTTTCTTAATTGCTATATTCTTCTTCAGTTTACAATTCTGTGCTACAGAAATTTATATAAATTTAAAGTCAAATTATCTCACAAGGTATTTGACTTAGAAGGAGTGTTTCACTATCACCCTGGCAACAAAGCACCTTAGAGCCACTTGCTCACTCGCTCCACCCCAGTGGGATGGAGTAGAGAATCAATAGTAAAATTTGTGGTTGAGATAGGAACAGTTTATGGAAACTTTGGAAACAAAGTAAAATAATAATAATTATTAATAATAGAAATTAATAACAACAACTCTATCCCTGAACCATGATCAGTCCCCTTTCCAGGTAACTCCCCAGTTTATATACTAGGCATGATGTACTACACTGTGAAATATCTCTTTGGCCAGCTCGGGTCACCTGTTCCAGCTATGCTCCCTCCTGGTTTCCTGTGCACCTGCTTGCTTGTAGGTCATGAGACAATGAACACATCTTTGACTCAGGGTAAGCACTACTTAGCAGCAAATAAGTGTGTTAACATTATTCTCATACTGAGCCCAAAACACAGCATTGTACCATCTACTGAGAAAAAATGAACTCTATCCCAACCAAAACAAGGACGCTACTCCAACATTCACTTCATTCACATCACCTCATTCAAAAGGTATCAAAACCCACTCCATTATCACAATTAAATATTTCACATGTTATTGCATTTTTAGAAATGAAACTATTTTGCATTTCTATCCAAATAAAACATCTTTCCTTTTCTTTCACGTTTGTGTGCTCCCAGCTTGCAGTTTGTAATTGTTGTGCCATTTCTTCTCAGAAAAAGGTAATAGAGGTTCACAGACCATCACCACAATAGTATGTTTTAAAATAACAGCAAATGTCTACTTTCTACTTTCGTTACTTTTTCTTGGAGTGCTCAGAAAAGACAGAACATAGTCATTCTGTCCTTCATTTTAAATAGAGAATGGTTCTTCCAGTTATAGGTGTAACTGCATAAACTATGTTATAACTCAGATGTGTTATTTTATAAACCTTTAATGCTAATAGTCTAGTAACAAATCTAATTTAATCTGTATGTCTTTGCATTTTGATACTTATCATCCATGTAAGATGTGCAGTGATATTCTACAAAGTCAGAGAACTGTTGAACATACTTCACTATCAAGTGTGTCTACAGCCAAAAGGAGACGATCTAGGAAACAGTGTGAGCATATAAAATTGAAAAATAACATCTGATAAAATATGGGCTTTAGTGTAAACAAAGTTTGATGAAAATACACAGAAAAAAAACGATAAAGAAGCCAAGAACATTAGTCCCCAAAAACCCAAATGGATTGCACTAAGAGATGAAGAAAGCCATTAGCAATGAACCCCAAATTACTTCCTATTAACTAGTTCTTTACTACAAAACTTCTAGACAAAACCCAAAAATTTATACAGATGCCTACTCACAGATAAAAGAGACTGCAGTGTGAATTTTTTAGGTTCAGCAGAATTAATGATCGCTAAACTGTAGCAGAATATGCAACAAATCAAAGTGACATACACTGTGCAAGACTTAGTATCAGTCACAGGCTATGCTTCCAGTATATCTTCATACCAAGAAAATGAGCATATTGGAAGGAATCCACTCCAGGATATCTGAGACTATAAGAAAAGTAATTACTTTTACTCACAGCTGTGTAAAATAATTATCCTGTGTACAGGTGACTTGTAAAAATGGAATAATTTTATAACCTCCCAAGATCTGCACTTAGCAACCATATGTTAGTATACTAAATGAACTGTGTTTCTATTGCTATTTATTTTGTAGCTTTTAATCACAAATTAGTTCAGGAAAAATTTATACATTGAGCACTAGAACAAGACTTTTATTTCTGTATCTGGATGCAAACAAAAAAGGAAAAATAGCTGTGGTGATTTACTTGAGCCAAAAGGTTTATTAATCAAACATCTGTGCAAATGTTGCTGCATAGTAGATAACATACTAGTAATCCCATTTTACAGAAAAACATGTCACTTACGACAGCCACAGAATAAACCATTGCTCAAAATTAGTAAAAATCTAAGTTCCTTGTTTTTCATACTTCAATTTTCAGACGTAAGTCTTCTTTTATTGGTTATACTGCTACTCAGTGTTTTCCAGGTACTGACATTTTACTCCATTTTCAGCATGGAAGTTGGATGAAAAGGTCAGGCATGTTAAAATTCTCAATTCGGATCAATTAATACATTTTTAACCATTCTTTTATGAAAATGTTTCCTATTCTCCAATCAAATTCATTGTTTAGTATCTGTTTATCTGTTGTTTTCCTTATTCCTCTATTTTAATCAATATTGTAAGGCTCTTTTTTCCCCCAGATAGCCAGTCGTAGTAGTAGGTTCTCTTGTCTCTCTTATCAGTTTAAGACTGTTAAAAATTAAAAGCTGCTTTTCATAAGCACATGCAACTACTTTCACTGCTGCCAGGCTATCTGTCCTGACTCTCTGCCAGCTCCCTCCCTGTGTTGCAGCACAAGAGAAGCAGGCAAAGCTATGGAAGGATGCAGAGAGCCATGGAGGGCCAAGTCTAAGTCAACAGGCATAATGGAATTCACTAGGCTATTTCAGCAACCTTATGCATATGGCCATGGATGAGGATGGCTTATGGAAGAGATCCAAGGCTTCAGGCTTCGTCAATTATCTTGACTTCAGCCATATGAAATAAAAACACATTTTAATAGAGAATGAGGAAAATTTGAAGACCCAAGCCTAGATGTCTTGATGAAATGGGGTCTTAGAAGTGCAAGTCAGGCTGATGCTTCCTGCAGGGGAACTTGGAGTCTCCAAAAGTCTCTTCCTAGAGGTTTGTCACCAGCAAATCTCAGGATGCTACAGAAAGACAGTGCAGCCCAAAGTACAACTATATAATAACTCATCTTGTCCCTTCTGCATCCTCAAGCATTATTAACCATGCAACACTCAAACACTGCTCTAGAGGCAGGGCCATCAGCCCTTCCTGGTGCTTTTCAGAGCTTCTCATCACCTAAATAATATTTCCAAAAATAATTTAACATACCATGGACAACAGCTTTATTAGTTAAAGATAATAAACTATTCACTGTTACAGATGAGAATCAGATAAATTAGCTTTGGGAGTGTCCATTAGTTGTGCATTCCAGATACATAATGCCTAAAAAAATGGGTTTTTTTTCTGAATATGGAGCATTTTATAACATCTCCTATATGACACGACTGATCCTCATGATCAGCTCCCACCGAAAAAAACTACTACAGTCAGACACCAATAGCTTCAGTCTGGCATCCAGAAAAAAAGCAATTCAGTCAGGGGTCAGAGAAGAAGGATACGTGTGACTCAGGCAGCTTCTGACTCCTGGTGACCTGCCCCACACCTCATAATAATTTCACGGCATGAGTACAGACAGGAGACAGTTCTTCAAGGCAATGTTTTCAGACTTGTCTATAAAATAGCACTGCTTTCAACTATGCCTTTTCCAGTGAAGTGCAGAACCTGCTGCCTTCTAATATTACTGATATTACTACTGTAATAATAGTCTCTAAAGTCAATATGCTGTGTGCAAAAGCAAGTAGAGAGTAGCAAATTCTAAGACACAAATAACATGCCACTTAACATCTACTTCTTTGCTTTGGTATTGCAATCATAAACCACTACATGGTCTTGCCCCAAGAGAGGCGCTGTCCTCTGTTAGGTGCCTAGATCAATGCTCCTTAATCTTCACTGAGACAGTGGAAAATTGGCAGGATTAACAACATATAGTTGGAGACCATCTGTGACGGGTGCTCCTCTATTCATATGGAAAGATAACAAGGTCTGGCAATGTGCTCTGTAGGCTCAAAGCAGTACTAGCATTTAGAAGGCATGTTTCAGCTTATCTGATCTCTCTGCTCTTAAAAAATGTTGTTAGTATTCTGCAAATAATATTCCACATATCTAGATGGTCTGTTAATCAATAACCACTGCTGAAAAAACACTACAAACCTAGTGTAACATGCTAATGCCAGAAGAGAAAGTAGAAGTTAAATCAATCTGATTCAAAAGATTCTTAAGTGTAACCTGAAAATACACTTCCTTTGAAAATTGTGTTTCTCAAATTTATTGGGATGCCAGGCCTAATCATAGATCTGGGACCTGACTCCAATGTTTTACTTTCATTGAACAATTAATTATTCCTTTAGAAAACTCAGCTTTAGTTTTCTTCACTTTAAAACCAGTTTTCCTTCCAGAGTGTGGGGTTCAAAGTGACCATTTTCCTGCCATACTGTGCTGTTAAGACCATTCATCAGAATACGTGCAGTTCCAAATGATGCAACTGGCACATGAACAGCACTTGAAAAAGCAGCGTGCATCTTCTACCCAGTGCAGCCATCTGCACTTTCAGGAAGTATGCTAATGCTCTGAGAGTAGTTAATGCAGTAGAGGTTGTGTGATCAGAAGAAAAAAAATCTATAGGAAGTTTTAAAATTTACACCCTACTGAGATTCTCACTGGACTTGTGGAAACTCCCCTCCAGCTATTATTATAATCTACACTTTTTCAGGCATATTTGTTTCCAAAGGAAGACATGCTAAAATGTCTTGGATTGCACTTAACCATCAGTCATAACCATTAGTTCTGGAACTGAGCTCACATCTGAACTTCCATGGCTATTTCCTCTTTACTACTTGGCTTTCCTGTAATACTGTCAACTTCTTGCATTGCTTAATGCATTTTTTATTCTGTGTATATGAATGCTGACATGTATAGTGATGATGATACTTATTACCATCATATACTAGCTGAAATAAAATGTTTTAATGAAGCAACTTACCATAGATGAGATCAGTCTTGCTCACATGGTAAAATGTGTAAGGGATGATGTTTAGAGCTGCTAATCATGAGAACCCACTTAACATCTAGATGTACAAGTTTTTGCTGTCTTTCCATTAAAGTAATAGTAAAGCAATTTTTCTAGCACTCCTTTACTCCTTTGATTTCAAGCTCAGTCTTTGTATGATATGCTGATAGACAGGGAAAGATACATGGCAACATTATTTTTTTATACTGTATGATTTCTACTTTTCCTCCATGCACATTGCTTTTCTCTGGTCCTATGCCCTTATTCCCTATCCTTCTCAAACAACTTTTATTCCCTCAACACCTTAAATATTGTGAATTTGTTTTCTCACTTCTGTGCTACTGTACTGCCAAAACTTCCACTTTTCCATGTTAATGTAACTAGGATTTCACAACTTATAATGTTAGATGTTATTATAATTTAGATTCATATCTTACCTACTAGGCAAACTTCCAAAAAGTAACTAAGGGCTACCTTTTTCCCTGTCTTGGCTAAGAAAAGTCTCTAAACAGGCATTAATGTTAAACCCTGGTCTCTCTTAAAGCTGCAGATGTCAGAGATGTAATCAAAAGTAGGGTAATTTAAGTGAAAATGCAGAATGTGGAATTGTAATTTTAATCAGCAGATTAAAATGGCAATTACCTAATGGGTGTAAATTGGTAACTGAGAAGTTCTTATCCATACTGGGTGATTTGAAGCTTGGAAAAAATACAGGAAAAGCCCCAACCAGGAGCCAGAGAAGACTCCTAATCAGGACACATAAGCTCTACTGAAGCAGTAAAACTGGCTATCCTGTAGCTTGCTTGTACTGGCAGGACAGGTTCAAAGCAGGAAAGATACTCAGACTCTGAAGCTGGCAGGTCTAAAAGGCATGTGCAAAGGGAGATAGTAGATGCAGAAAGCCACCAGTTATTTTCAGAAGCAGAACTTTGTCACTGAGTTGGAAGGACTACAGAAGCAGCAGGGAGATAAAAATCAACTTAAGTCTGGGAGAGAGGATATTGTCAGACATAGCAAAAACGCTGAGAAAGAGCCAGAGTAACAGAAAATGCCAGATTGAAGCAGTAATGTTCAGGAATGATGTGAGAAAATGGGGCTCCTCCTTTCTCCACATGGCACTCCTCACACATTATGGCTTGGAAAATACTAGGACAATGTTAGCTATATGCGCTACTGCTTTAAAAATGCGGGCGAAGGTGTATCCTGCTGGGCTGCTGCCCATCAGACAGCTCTTTTGGAGTTTACTGCCAGCGTTTTCTGCTGAGACTGATCTTATTCTTGTGGGACACAGTCAGCTTTCATGTGTTAGCCTGGAAGGAAGTCTGATCTGCTGCTATTTTTCATAGCTACAGAGGTCACATAGGATATACTAAGAAATACTAAGTAATGACCGAACAAATTAAGTCACAAAATCCCGTAACAGCCAAACCACTTCCTTCAATGTGTAAAAGAAAATGTAGATAAACTACAAAATTTGTCAAGCAATTGGAATGTTACTCCCATCTTTGCCTCAGTATCATTTGTTGCTGCAGTACCACTGTAATTTTCTGGATCTTTGATCTGATAGGAAGTGTCTCCAGCCCTGAGGACACTCTAGTGATAATAAAACCATAATATTCACAGCTGCTATCACAATCATATTCTCACCTATCCATTATTTCTTTGTAAGTTTGAGAGCTGCATCTTTTGCTGGAAGAAAGATTGTGGCTTAAAAAATGCAGCTTAAAGCTTGACTGGTTTTTTTTCTATCCTTTTTCTACAGATAAATTGCAGCCTGTTACAGAACACTGCTCTCCTGTTACTGCTGAATACTATATGAAGATGCCACAAAATGACAGGAGACTGCTTCTAGCAGGATCTAAGATTTTAAAGTAGTGAATTTACATGAAAACTAGACTTATCTCTAACTACATGAATCTTCTGTAATATTGTCAAGATTTTTGTAAGGCCAAATAAAAACCCAGACTCATCAAAGATGGGACAGGGCTAGGGGCAGAAGGCTATTTTAGATCTTTGTACACCCCTGTCCTACATGAGATAGCAGAGGAAAGCATGGATGAAAATTGTGGAATGAACACGGCAGCCTTGGAAAAAAGAAATGCTTGGCATGGTAAGGATTGGTGCGCATTGTTCCCTGCCATGACCCCCATACTTGTTTTAATGCCTTCTGACAGTGCTGCTAGAGCTGTGTGCATCCTCCCTTTCTCACAGCTCTGCTTCCCAGCTGTATTACAGTAAATCCAGAAATCACATCTNCTAGATAAATTTGCTTTCAGCGTTACTTGATAGCCAATATTTAGACATTCTATAAATTTCAATTAATCCTGAAAATCACTATCATTTGTTTGCTTACCACAAACTGAAGAATATTTTCATTTCTTCATCAGAGACTAGAAAAGCAAGCAAGGAATTGAATAGAGCAGAATCAAGCTCCTATAATTAAACTGAAACAAAAATACTACCTGTACAAAACAACTTTTGCAGTAACCTTTCAGTCCTCTTACCACTGAGATTATCGCTGCATTCTTCATCGGTTAACCTTCAAAGATTACATATTCTGTTTACTGAAACATTTTAAGAGGACATTGCAAAAAATTCAAAAATCAAGTGCTTCAGTAGATAGGGGAGAAAAAAAGAAAACTATATTGTCAAGTAGTCTACTATAAGAGCTACCACAAACAGTCGAGATAACAGTAATTAAGCAGTCTTAAAAGTAAGCTGTCTGCTGACAATGCCCTTTCCTTCCTTTTTTTGTCCACCATCTCCTCAGAGTTAAGCAAATAAGCTGAAAATAATCAAACACGTTAGGTGACTGTGCAGTGAAGTTTAGTTTCCTAATTATAAAGACCATGCCTGTGCTCAGACAAAAGAAATCCCATTGAACTGATTTAAGCTTCTCTCATAGAGAGCCGCAGAATTAATATACAGCTGCCCTGTTTTCAGTAATGAGGTCCTGGGTGCTTTGCATCATGCTGACTAACATTTACCCTTTCTCTGTCTAAAGTAACTGCAACAATAGAACCATTAATCAGAAAACCTTCTGCATATCTGCCTCTCCATGCAAAGCCACGCTTACCTGCTAAACACTTGAAAAGGCCTTTCTACTGCGAGAGCAGTAAAGATGCTTTACTGCTGCAGCTTAGCATCCTTCATTCTGTAGCAGTTTACTGGGAATACAGATCCTCCACCATTTTCTCATCACGTGGGCAGTGGTACAGCTCGATCAGGGCGATCACCTGCCTTCCCACAGCCGGCTGTGTGAACAGGCTGCTACGGGGCTTTGGGTAAAGGCGCGTTTAAATAAGTGCAGGGCTGTGCTTTGGCCGTGAAAAATCACTTTTTTTTTCACATTCCCTGTGGAGCTTTGTCAGAGCATCACCAAACTTTGATACGGCGAGTCGGCTGGCGGCAGTGAAAGGCTCCCTGCTGTTTCATTTCAGTGTCTGAGGAAAGCTTATGATGAGACTGCATGACAGAAGATCCTATGGATTCAACCCATCTCAGCCCTCATTTCTGTTTGCATCAATGGTTATAGAGCACATGCATATTCAGACATGGTTTGCATAATATTTTTTTGATTGCAATTCAGCTAGGGGAATGTTAGGTGTAAATTTAAACAAAAAACCCCCAACCACACAAACAAAAAAAAAGCAAACACCAACAACCACCAGTGCAGAAAGCAGGGTGGATTCTGGAAATGTAAACTGTATTTTATGAGCAGCAGGAAGCAGGCTCACAGCCTATGCTCCTGAATGTGTTTCTTACGGCTGTGCTTGAAGGAAGGACATTTCTTCTCAGGCAGTGCTGTCCCACAGTCTCTTTTTATAAAAGCCTCTTGGGTGTAGGCTCAATAGAAACTCCAGGTTTCTTTCCAAATGCAAAACAGCTTCCAATCCTAATCCCTACAGCAAGGCAATAGACCCTAGGATGGCCTAACTTTCGGCTAGTTTATCCCTTCACACTCTGCAGATTTTCCTGGAAGACAAGAACTGGAGATGCTTTCACATCAGACTGCCAAACAAAAGCCTAACTCCATTTTCATTTGTTAGTACAACTCCACGCACACCTACAGCCCAGTGTAAATAACAATTCAGTGGCTCCCACCTTGTTCTTCATGGTGTTAGTAATCCTACAGGGAAAATGCTCATCATCTGCAACAGATCTCCTGTGAAGTCAGTCTCCAAAGGCTATTTTAAAGGTCAAGAGACAAATACCAAGCATTTAAAAAAAATTAAAAAATCATCAATGATACGTAAATACACTTCTAAAGAGGACACTGCTGCAGACATGTCATCTTTAACATTTCTATCACCTAGCCACACATAAAATTTCCAACGGTGGGGGTATTTTTAGCACTTCTTCAGCTGGCCAATATTTAATTAATTTCAAATCAAAAGTCCATACACCCATAAGCTGTATCCAGGAAATAGAGCTATAAAGTATTTATGTGCAATAGAAGTCATTAGTAGCAAGATTATGATGAAGATGTGAAATTAGTAATGTGGCAGAAAATATGGTCTTGATCCTCCATGGTCAGAATAACACAGAACACCTCAGAGATTTTAGGATGCTTTTCAGAAAACTTCCTGGTCTGACATCCAGGAGCCACTCTGGCAGCCACACTTGCACCCCAGTCTGAGACCAAGGCCCCTTTGCAGTTAGGCCACCCACACTCACACAGTCAGAGCAGGTTTGCTTACCGGTTTGACCCCTGTTTCCCGCAGCAGAGCCTCAGATGTCTCAATCCTTAATCTAATTATGGTGCAACAACAAAGTAACAGCTCAAACAGAGCTGAGTGTCTCCAAGTGGACCCTGAACAGAGGAAATCCTGGACTTTCATACCTTCACAGTCTGTGCATGGGAAAGTCTGGGGGTCATCCAGCAGAGTCATCAGTCCCTGCTGTGTCTCTGAGTGTCGGGTCACCTGCCAGCACCACAGGTCCCCGTGCAAAGGTTAGTACCAGCTCACAGACCTCTGCAGGGACCACTTGCCCCACTGGGGCTTGCTGCCGAAGTGAGGTCTGTGACAGGGTTAAAGTTTCCAAGCTCATTAACACTTTAGGCTGAAATGTAATGTCACTGATCACACTGACTGGAATATATTATACACTGAATTAGCTCAGAAAACTGGGGGGGGTTTAATGATGGGGAAGTTTTTCATGTGACCACTAAACCATAGTAACACAGTCCAGTTCTTGTTGCTTTAAGAAAGTGGCTCTATCAGCCTGATCTTACAACTTAAGTAAAATTTCAGGACCACTAGTGAGTAATAATAGTAGGGGTTTTTTTTTCTTTTAAAATTAGAACATCAGGACTTTTCTACAAGCAACCTTCTCAGTTGTTGGTCTTTTAGTTACATGTTTGGTTTTAACCTTTAAAGCATGGCGCTTGATTTAAGTCAAATGTCATGCTTTGTGCTGCTAAGGGGGAGACCTAAATTCAATTCCCATTTCAAGTCCATAATCTCGTAGTTCAGCAGGAGCTAGAAGCATAACTGAAGCAGCATGCCTGGTCCCCAGAGTGTCTGGAATTGCTTTCCAGCAAATCTGGCCAATTAATAAACCATCTTGACAGTAGTGAAAGATGACAGCCCCACAGGTATGCAAGGAAAAAAGAAAATCAGGCATCCAAAGGGAAGTACATGTTACTTTACTTTTTCTTACAACAGGTTTCCTCAGAACTGACTTTAACAGCCTAGAGAGCTTTTATGTTTGACATTGGGGTGGAGGGGGCAGTGACTAGCAGGCATGAAGATTTTAATGCACTTCATTCTAATTTTTGTTTAAGCTTGCCGTTTCAAAATTTTAATTCCCTCTTCTATATAACAGTAATTTTTGTTAGACAAGCTCTGCATGAGAGCAGAAAATAATACAAACTCCATTCTTCACTGACCCTTACTCCACTACTAAGGGAACATGCTTCAGCCCAGTATTCAAGTAGAAACTTTATTTTTTTTCTAGGCAGGGACAAATTGATAGAAAGGGGCTTTGAAGACAGTTACTGAGTAAATACCTCTATAAATTTTGGATTACTAATTCAGTTGTTCATTGGTTGGGTTTCAGTTTGAATACAAATTATGAGTTTCTTTATTCTTCAAAGATCATAGAACCATTGAATAGTTTGGGTTGGAGGGGACCTTAAAGATCATTGTAGTTTCAACCCCTTTGCCATGGGCATGGACACCTTCCACCAGACTATGTTGCTCAGAGCCCCATGCAGCCTGGCCTTGAACACTTCCAGGAATGGAACATCCACAGCTATTCTGGGCAACCTCTTCCAGTGCCTCACCACCTTCACATTAAAGAGTTTCTTTACATTCTACTTTGATGTAAATCTTTGGCAGACTCAGAGCCTCATGACCAGCACCATCAGGTGTCATCCACAAATTCTACTGCAAGAAAAATCTTAGTTTCTTCTCTTATGTAATGACACCAGTGTTTCTGTGCTAGTCTCCCATAGGCTGGCAGCTCTGCTGCATCACATTGTTTTAAAGTTTGTTGGCCAAGAACCGCAGTTAATTTCAGACTTAAAAGCTGCATACTGATTTACGTTTTGAGAAGAAACTTGTCTTTTTAAGACTGTCAATGAAATGCATTCAAAAGCATTTCTAATTACACACTTCTGCCATGTCACTTGCTGGATTTTCAGCTGTTTATGTACGAGGTTTAATGAAATGAAGATTCCTGTATGTGTTTCATCATAATATTTTTTTGCGTTTGCTTTGGTGTCAAAGGAATCAAGGCCTCTGTGATCTTGTTGTGGGCATGCATATGAATATCTGCATGTGTCTCTGCTATTTCCTAAAAAGTCTCAAGTCAGTATCTAACTGACTAAAGACATAAGCTTGTTACAAGTTTTTTGAATATCAGCTACCAAGCACAGGGGAAACTGAGGAGGAAACAGCATCACAAAATCAATCTCATTTAATAAGAAATCCTCATAGAAGAGGATTAATTAAATATTTTAATAACATTAATGCTGTAAAAATCTTCCATTAGATTTTACATCGTATCAATAAAAAGTCTAATGAGAAAACACAAACCCAAAGGAAAGCAGATTTTACTGGTTCCATGCTTCCACAATTAGTTGTTAATGTGGAAGCTGAATAACTTCCTTGCTTTTCTTTACTTCTCTGGATTTCAGCATCACTAGTGTAAAGGACAGAAACAGCCACTGCTACCTACTGAAAAGGCAGTTGGTATTAAGCAACTTCTAAATGAGATAAGAAAAAAGACTAATTTGGAAGCTGTAGTGACTGTATATATTGTATACCAGGAACTACTTTATCTTTTTCTTTCAGGATGCACCATATTTCATCATGCATTTAAGTTTTTACTGAAAACATACTTAGATTGACATGGTCCAGTTTGGGATTTTAATGTGGGAATAAGTCTAAGAGAATATACTAATACTAATGAACCCAAAACTGCAATGTGAACTATCATGGAATAGTACTTTGGAGACTTACAGAAATTCCTAAAGAATATCAGAGTTCTTCTCAAAGTGAATCTAATGATTCATAGCAATAAGATGTAAAAACCCCCTATACATCTGTGGCCATATCAATGTTTTTACTAGTACCAGTGTAAGTTCAACAATCAGATTTTCTTTTTCAGTTATCCAGCAAAGACTCTTACTGTTTCAAAGTTATCTCAGGACCAAATTGTGCTGTTTTATTTACAAATCATTTAAAATAAGATACCTAGACCAGTTTTCTTCTCCTCTCTAAAAGCGTCATGGGAATGTAAGTACAGCAAGTCAAACCCATAGGATCTTGCCTGTACATAATTAATCAGTGTGACTTAAGTAGGGTCAGCACCTGGCAGCTTTTAATTTAAAATGCTTTATGGGACACAGAGGAACTGACAGATGATTTCTTCATGCATGCCTGCAACTAGCCAGCATGTCTAAACAACCCTTCCTGTTTCCTGTCCCAGCAACTCTAAACAACCCTTCCTGTTTCCTGTCCCATTCATCATTGATTGTAAGCAGAGATGCTAAGCATTTTTTGATTCAAAGATTTTTCACTAGAAAGTTCTGGTTTGTCAAAAAAGCCAGCTTTATTAATTGAAATCAATTGGTTTTGTTAAAGTCCAAGTGAAACTCTGCAGAGACAACAGAGGAAGATGGCTTCCACAGTGTGGACTAGTCCTAACAAACAAAGCACCTCAAAGTCAAAGGGCATCAAGCTTTTCTAGATTTGCAGATCCTAAGCCACTGTTCCACACAATAACATGGATGCGAAACAACTGCTTGGGAATTTTGCTTGTTTTGCTTCTCCCAGATTTTTCTGGAAAAATTAAAAATTTCTACTTTTGCTTCTGGTATGGAATTTAGAAGTTTAGAGAACTGGGTGCAACAGAAGTGTTGTTCCAATGAGCTTACTTTTGATAGTTTCAAGGTCAGGCACTCAGCATTTGTTTACTTTGGATTGTACAGATCTGGTGAGTGTTCATCTTCTGCTAAACCTTCTGAAGATTTTCCTTTCTCTCAACAGCAATAAATGCTAACCTGCACCAATAAAAGCTGTCACTGCCCTGTAGAAACAGAGCTCCTCTTATGTCCTAGTCTCTTCAGTGCCATCTGTCTAATTAGATTGAAGCCACTTCAGCCTGGGGCATTGTGTGAGGGCAAAGTATGCTCTGTGGTACTACTGAAAATCTTGTCTGCCAAGAAAACCTGAAGTCCTATACATGCTTAAGTTTAAGCCTGTAAGTAACATCATTATATGTCAGGGGTTCTGAAACTGGGGTTTCTGTTCAGGAGGAAGCCAGCACTTACCACATTTAAAAATGAAGCAGCTATAACATTTTAGATTTTGAAATAATGATATACTCTTCAAAAAATGTGTGAAATTGTGTTAGAAGTATTTAAATATCTGGAGGAAGATAAATCACAGTTATCGAAATGTTTATTCCTGAAATTTTAATAAAATATGAACTATTTGGGGTGGGGAGAGGCCTTGCAAAAAGCTGTCCTCTTCTATCACAGATTAGCTGTGTGTGCTGTTATTGGGGTTACACTATCATACACAGGCATGCTACCTTAAAGGGGTAAGAAAGCCTACTGCTAAAACTGCAAAATTGTTAAAAAAAAGGTCTAAAATAAAATGCAAGACAAAACCTGATAATATAATTTGTGAATGTGATATGTATTCTATACTGAACTGGCAAGTGCTTGGAAGAAATTTGGAAAAAAAAAGTTAAAAGTCTTGCATTTCACACAGACAGTATGTTTCCACATGTTCCATACCACATGCTTTTGGATAAGTGCAGTTAGAAAGGAGTAACAAGTACAAAGTAGTTAAACAACCTAGCTTTATCCCTACCAGGAAATTACTGCTCACAAGAGTTTCACTGTATAAACAGAATGCCAGGTTCCTCCTTTGTGAAACTGTAACATGTCAGTTGCAGATGCCCAGGAGAAATGAGGTCAGACTTCCACACCTGCATCTCTGGTGCTGCCTTAGAAGTTTGCTGTAGTAGTTACAACCTCGTGGTTGTAAAGAGAAGTCAACAACAGAAGCATCTTCTCCAATGTGCTATAATAGATGGAATCAAGAGGGCCATCTCAATCCATCTGGTCACACAGCAGAGAGACACCTGGCAGCAGTAATACTGTCAGCACAGAAGCTGCATGTCCACCCAAAGGCAGGTCCATATATACTTGAACTGCCTCAGCTGCCAGTTCAGTTCAAACAGTCTGAAATACTGCTCTGGCCTGACTACACCTTGAAAATAATCACAAAGACCACAACTTTCCCTCATGCTTTTATTTCCTCTGTAAGCAGCACCTTTTTCTGACTCTGGGCCTTGGCTCCCTCGTATCTTCCTTCCCAGCAGTTTTCCATTAGGCAGAGATAGTACTTCTCACAATCTCATCATTGGCATTTTATCTCGACTGGCAGTATCATCAGTGCCTGGCTTCAGCCTGTGTTCCCTGGACACATCTGTTTCAGATTTAAAGGTAGGTTACACAGTCTATGGGACTTCACAGAAGGAAGATGCACTTACTCCTGCAAGGAAGTGGCCTTCAAGACAATTGCAAAACAATGCTAATTTGGCTCATACCAAGCAACCAAGAATCAAGAATCCATTTTCAGAAAGAGAGAAATACAGTGATACCTAAATAAGGTAAATATAATGTGTACTTAGACTTGGAAGCCTTGCCATCTATTCATGATGACATATACTTTAATAACATAGGCAACAAATGAAAAGAAGACTTTCAAAAGAAAATAGACTGATTTTTACTTACCCCAGTTTTTGACTCAGCTCTCTACCACTGTTGAGAAGAACCATTTTCTCCTTAATTTCTTGTTCTGTTGCTGTGTTGTTTCCAAGTCTCTGTTGAGAATTTGCTTCCCGTGCACCATCGCCACCAACTACCTGCAAAACAGGTGTTCCTGCAATTGCCAAACTCTTGTCCTCAGTAGTCAGCCTATCTGAAGGAGAACAACCCTCATGCTCAAAAGATTTCTGAAGGGCAGTTTCAACCTGAAATTCTGTCCCAGTGTCAAGAATCAATTCCTGTGCTTCAACAGCTGCCAGTTCTTTGCCAGGATGTCCAGACTCTGATTTTGGCATCTCTGACTTGGCAGAAATTTCTTCAGGTGATATGTCACTTTCTTCATTTTGGCCCAGTATAATCCAGCCCTCATCTTGCCCACAACTTTCCTGTGATCTCATTTCACCATCCAGCTTTTGAGGCACAACAGAAGAATTTTTCTCTTCTAAGTGACCGGAGTCCCATGGAATCCCACAAACAGGGTGATTTTTGCTTTCATTTGTAAGAGAAACTGGCTGAAAGGTATCCAAGGAGCCCAGTAAAAAACCTTCATAAGATTCTGTTTGCTCAGCTATATTTGCTTCTTGAAATGCAAAATCACTTTTTCTTCGTTTAAGGGTATCCTTTGTCAAAGGTGCATTTTCTTCCTCAGTAACAAGGATGTAATCCATCTCTAGTGAAGCTGGATCTTGGAGCACCTGCATTCTCACATCTTCCTTACCCTCTGTGTTTTCCAGTTCAGGGCTTTCAGAGGAATTTCTCCACTTATTCTCTCTACAAAGCAGGGAGTCAGTGCAAGCTTCTGAAAGAACAGGCAAACAGATACTCCACTGAATTTTTGAATTACTGTTTTAGTCACCACGATTTCCTTAAATCAGTACAGTGAGATAAAGCTCTTCACAGTTTGTTTTGCTCTGTTAATGTGTACTTGAATTTTATAACATTATTACCATCATTATTGTTAAAGATTATACATTAACATTGCAATGATTCCTAAGGGACAAACAATTCAGTGTCCCATATGCTAGGCCTGTGCAAACAACAGAAATAATGCTCCTACTTCAATGATTAAAAGCTTTAGATCTGACAGAGTGACACTAGAGATCTTCCCACAGTACAAAGTTTTGTACATTAGGGAGACACACAAACTCCAAACTTCACTCAACGTCTTCTCATTAA
Organism: Sclerurus mexicanus; assembly: GCA_013396755.1. Taxonomy (NCBI): domain Eukaryota; kingdom Metazoa; phylum Chordata; class Aves; order Passeriformes; family Furnariidae; genus Sclerurus; species Sclerurus mexicanus. The sequence goes on from VWZF01003102.1 coordinate 209,866, forward strand.
GTAGCAATACTTCAGACACTCCTTCCTTTCTGGGTCCCACGGATTTGCCCTGGAAAGCAAGTTTCTTACCATCAGGTGATCTTTTATCTCCATCTGGCGGTGAGTCGGGATTGGTGGTTTCTGCTTCAGATTTTTCTGTCAAAGTATCAGAATCTCCTGGAGTCACTACAGACCCGGAGAACGAAGGTACTGAGGTGTGATTTTCCTGAAGGCACTCTGTGGATGTTTCAGACACCTGATCTTTAACGTTGTTGTCTTTGGTCCTTAGGATGCCTTCTGCACCCTCCAGAGAACCTGGCAGCAGTAAAGGTTTTTCCAAAGAAACACTGTCATAAGATGGCTGCTGTAACAAGAGCTCACCCTTTGCATACTCTCTGCTGCCAGAGGGTTCAGCATCAAAAGATGCAGAGGATGGTGGATTGCACACCACCGATGACTGGTCATTGAGCATTTTCTTAAACACAGGAACATTATTTTCAATTACAGCTTCATATGCTTTTGTTGTGTCATCAAACAGTTTATTATTTGAATTAGATTCATGACCTTCTTTACCACCATGTAGAAAGGATTTGGGAAAGAGTGTCTGTTTATCCTTTGATTCCTCTTCTGCTGCTTCACTGCCTGGTACTGGCTGTGTGTTCATTCCACCACATTTGCCTGTCATTGATGTGTTCCTGCTGTTACATTCTACTCCTGTCTCAGATTCATCCACACATTCTTCTGACATGTCTAGCTTATCACCAGTTATTGCTGTATGGTCAATATGAGAATATTTTACAACTTCATCCAAGGCACTAATTTCTTTTAAGCTTTGTTCTGCCCTATCAGGCTGAGTTAAATCCACAGGAAACGAGTGCATTTGGGAGGTTGCTGCTTGAGCTGTGTCAGATGGAGTTCCTTGATGGCTTGCATGAGTGAAACTTTCATGGGACACATCTTTCAGATCTAAGGATGTCACTTTTGTCACTTCACTGGCAATTTCTGTTGATTCAACTGGGTCAATAACCAGTTTATTTTCTAGACCATATTCTTCCAAAATTGCAAATTCAGGAGGCTCCTGAGAATTAGAAGAGATGAGCTGATAGAATTCGCTGATCTTTCCTGGTTCATAGTCCTGGGGATTACCACTTTCAGAATGTGTCTCCACCTTCTGCATTACTAATTGACCCTTTGAATCAAAATCTGCCTCTTTACTCATATTTGACCATGTGTGAATTGGCTGACTATTGTTGTCTTTAGGATCCACCACACTCTGAGAAGATGGGATAGAGGCATGCTTAGCTCCATACTCCTGACACACATCAGGACTGCTTGATGACTCTGAACTGTTGTCTTGGTCACAGTGACTTAATACATCAGGATTTTCACCATCTGATTTCAAAGTGACTATCTGCTCAGCATTAATCCACAGGTCAGGTTCCACTGAAAACAGCTGATTACTTTCTTGTGTGTTATCCTGTAAAATATCTGGGATAAATCCAGTTTGGGGAACTAATATATTCCACCCTGGGCTTGACTTTTCTCCCATTTCAAAAGATAACTCTTCTGCAGTGAAAGCATCTGGCAGGGAGTTGTGCAGTTCTAAACTTTCACAGGTGTCCTGCTGTTGTTCTTGAGGAACGAGACTTGCATTTCCCTCATTGTCTTTTGGTAAATCCAGTACAGTGATTGCTTGAACTGATGTATTTGGTGTAGCTTGCTCTCCATCTGAAAAAAAATTCTGTGGAACCAGCTGATTTTCCTTATCTGTAGAAAACAACTGCTGTATCAAGCCCCTTTGTTCTTTATCTGGCATGATAGCATCGAGTTGTTTGAACTGTACACTGTTTTGATTTATCTGACTGTCAGGACTGTTGATAGGATGTACTAGCATTTCATTTTCTTTTTCATCAGAGTACACAGGGACAGGCTTATTTCCATCATTACCTAAATTAGTGAAATGTGCTTGTGTTAGTTCTTCATCTTGTGAAGGTGAACAACAGGAGTCCTTATTTGTTAACTGGTCTGATCCAGAGTGACTTGAAACAGAATACTGATCTTTCAATTGCTTTTCTTCACAAGGTTGGAAATTCCACCATTCTGAACCTGTCTGGTTATTGGGAAAATCAAATGTTCTTACTGTGGATTTTGGTGACATACTACACATATGTACATCTTTTGAAGAATACTCTTCTTTATCACCAAAAGTCAGTGTAGCATCTTCATTCATTGGATACAAATATGCGCCTTCTCCACTACCTATTTTTTCATTGAAAATAGTCCCCTGAGTATTTTTCTGTATTATTTCACAGTGGCCTAAATATTCAGAAGTTGTCTTATGCTCAATAGACTCAATAGCCACATCCTCCTGTAGTACCTTCCTGGCTTTAATTGTTTCAGAATTTTCATTGAAGATCCCTACCTGGGCCTCCACTTCCACCTTAGTCTTTTCACCTAAATTGTCTTCATTTGCTTCAGGACTTGTTGCATTGGACTGAACATAATCCTCTCCACTTTCAGATGCTTTTTGCTGTTTGTTTTCACATACTGGATCTTCACAAATCTCTTCTGGACATGCCTCTGAATTCTCTGAAACCTCATTTATGTCAGGACTTGATAAAGAAGATACAGTATCATCATCTACATGGGTATTCCAAAAATCTAAACTTTTAGGAACTTGGTTCTGTTCAGCACTTGTTTCAAATCCTTCTTCACATTCATTCTGAAATTCATTCCTTTTACAAGAATCTTCAAGATTTTTATTATTTTTAATCTCCCACATATCCCTACTTCTTTTGTGATGACTAGCAGCTGGAAGGTCTCCCCACACATTCACAGATACATCACTCAAATCAGGACTTGTTCCACTTGAGTGTGCATAATCATTTATTGAATTACTCCACACACTATCTTCTTCCAAATAACTTTTGATCTGTATATCCTTTGAAAGGCTACTTGTGGTATTTGCCATTTCAAGAACTTTGCTTATCTCAGGACTTGTACCAGGAGATTGTGTATCTTCACATGGCTGTGAATTCCAAGCAGTTTGGGGAAAACTGTCATTAAGCACTGCAGATGGCTCTTCACAAAGATTATTAGCAGGTTCTAAATTTTCAGAGTTTTTATTTCCCCCAGAACCTATTTCATGTGAAAATGATTTTTCTACTACAGACACATGTGCAATGTCAGGAACACTGACATATCCAGAAGGACTCTTCTTAGGAAACTCGTCTATGAAAGAATTTTCCTCAGTCCCCTTCAGTTCTGAGCTATTTTTGAAAGATACCAACTCAGAATTACAAATGCCTGGATGGTTAAGAGCCACTTCATGTAACCCTTCTTTCTCTCCTCCCAGAACTTTTTGTGGTTCATTCATCAAAGCAATTGATGTGACTATGCCACAACCATTCTCTCCAGAATCATTCCAGATGCCTGCGCTTCCAGGCATTTTAGAAGAATTATTTTCAGGATTATCACTATCCTTATCAGAACTTTCAGAGATAATTTCCTTGTGGGGACTTGTTGCATCCTCTGTCACTGTAGTGTCTTTTTCAGCTCTCTCAGAAAGCAACTGTGACATTTCACTATAATTGTCATTTTGTGGTGTGGGGTCATCAAAAGACTCATAATTTCTGCCTTCTTCAGAAGCACATGAAGAAAATTCTATATTATTCTGCAGCAAGTCTTTTCTCTCTTCCTGACTAATTGGATTGCTTTGATCAGAAAATGACTCACTCTCTGTGAATAACACTTCCAAACTAACACTATTCCTCCTTATTTCTGGGGAGGTGGAAACTTCTGTTGATGACCCATTCTCTTTCAAATCTGCTCTACATGAAGATTCTCTGTCCTCTGGCATTGGTTTATTACAAATGTCAGTCTGTTCACTTGTCTCATGTGTTCTCTTACATTCTTTTCCTTCCGGAGAGATGACAATGGCATTGTCCCAGCCTTCCTTATAACCCTGCTCACTCTGCAAACTCCATGAGTTCAGCTGCTGCACTGAATCCTGACTATTCAGCTCTGCATCAATACCAGCAATGGTTTGTTCTGCCTTCTCACTAAGTATCTCACTCTGTAAGTCACATATTTTCAGATCCAAACCATTCCCAGTGTCTGAAGTTGGCGTAGATGTGTCTGTGTCTTCTACAGGAGCCCTGTCCACTATTTCTACATTGTCAGCTGCTGTCTGTCTAGTATTTAATTCATTCTGTGGTGGTGATAAGTCATTCACTGTTTGTCTATATCCCAGTCCTAGTTTTCTGTTTTCAGATACAGAAAAATTTTTTTCACTGGTATGTATCCCAGTTGAAAAACAGAGATTATCTGTTTGTTCTGAATCAAGAAAAGGTTTAGCAGAGGCAGAAAGAGCAGTAATTTCATAATTTCTTTCTTGTAACTGAGTGATGTTATTTAGGGGAGTGTTCCAGATATCTGTATTTCCGGTGCTTGAAAAAGACACATTGCTAGGAGATGATGGCTCCTTACGAACTTTCTCAAGTACTTTCAACTCACCCAAATTTGGGTTCATGAATTTACTAGTAACTGTTTCTTCATCAAAATCTTTGTCCTCATTTTCTCTTTCATCTTCCACATATGTAGGTGATATATATGAATCAGATGTTGAGTAATTGGTGTCTGGTGGAGAAAGAGCTAAATCTTCCCCTATATTTGAAGAACTGAAGTCTGAGTTTTTATACAAAAAGGTATTCTCCCATGGCACCACTACTTCTGTTACATCCTTCCTGATATTTTTATCATATATATTCCAGGTATCTATATTTTCAAATTGTTTTGGTCTTTGTTTAGGGTCACCAAATAAATTTTTTTCCCCTGTTTTCAGCTTGGAATTATTTTGCATACTGTTGAAAACGGAATCTGTATTTTCAGATTTTCCATATTCTTCTGCTGAATAATATCTTCCTTTATCCCAGGCTTCTGGATTTTCAATCTCATTGTCCACTGTGATTTCTGAAGAATCTGATAAACTAGTTTTTGATATGGCCCATTCCTCAGGAATATTCACTGATTTTTTTTCTCTACCCAGTTTGGACACATTCCATACCTTTTCTGAAGATCTAGCATCATCTCCTTCATCAAACTTGGTCCAGATTTTGTAAGAGTCTCCAGCTAGCTGACTACCTTTTCCTTCACCGCTACACCATGCATCTGACATCATAGGTGTTGGCTGACTGACCTTCCACAGGTCAGTAAAACTCTCCAGTTCTTTCTTTGTCTCATCTAAAGAAGCAGTTTGCAAACGCGGATGTTCACTGTTTTTCTCTTGATTCTCGTGGTTCCAATTATCTTGTTTAAACTGATTATCCCACAGACCTGCTCTCATGTATTCCATTTGCTTTGGCTGTTTTTGGAGGAATACAGAATCTGATGCTCTTCTATCAATATGTTCTCGTAGCAAGGGACTTTCTTTAGAATCTTTCCATAAGACAGGACTATGAAATACAGATTCCTGCTCACTTGAACTCCATGCATCAGCATTTCTGGACTCTAGGTCAAAGCCATCCCACCAGCTCCCATATCTAACACGGGACTGAGAATAATTTGTGCCACCTATTTCATTAATTTTTTTTATGACATCTTGTGGGAAGATTAAAGGCTGTCCATTATCTAATGGTGAAGTTTCTACAAGACTATTCATAGGAGTGGGTGGCATTCTTGAATCAGCAGATTTCAACATTTCTGATGAAGAAGAATCACCTTCAACTAAATTGATCAAACTTGAAGTTTTCTCACACATTTCTCCTGGATTCTCATCAAATTCAGCCAAACAGTCTTCCTCATTTTTTGCCATAGGTAAGTCAGTTGAATAATTTGCTGTATCATTTTCTAACAGGTTTGCCTCATCAAGTTCTTTGTGCGCAGTGAGTTTACGCCCTTCAGGTGAATCACTATTAAGGAAATAATCATCTTCTGGGGAACAATCAACAGAACGAGCGGATGACTCAGATGGAGCTGTAACCACAGGTGCTAGATCAAAATTGAAAAGATCAAAGTTGTCACTGTTGTTTCCTGACTGAGGCTTTTGTTCTTCAGCTATTGCTCCTTCAGGAATAGGGCTATAGGAATCAAAGCCAGGCAGAAGACTGTGATGGGAAGCAGCACCTTCTGCAACAGGGCTGTCATCACTAAGGAAAACAGAACTCTCCTTGGAAGACCGGCTGCTTCTAATGGTAGCCAATCCACTGTCTGGACTCACAAGGTCTACATTAACATCAATGTGGGCTTGCATTGATCCATTTAGATCTTGAGGGTTTTCTATAAAATTGGCAGAACTGGGTTGTGGTTCTACATCAGAACCATATAACTCCATAATACCAGAAGATCCTTGTGAAAGTGGAGCACTTCCAGCAACTGCTTCAGTAGAAGAAGTTCTGCTGTTGGATACCATTTCAGGTTGCCTTCTATTTATAACTTCCTTAACTAAAAGAAAAATTTGATCACATGTCACCAAAGAATTTTCTTGATGATAAATGAGAATTTGATCACATTCACATTCCAGAGGATCCAGTTCCAAACAAGGATTCTGACATTCTTCTAACTCACAGCAGATCTGTTGAAAAATAGGATATTTCAGAAGTTACTGCAATCATGGGCATAAGGGCACATATTGACTATTTCATCATGTAACACAGCCATACCTATCTCTTCCTATTAACTTATTTCTTGGCCATTTTGCTGTAGCATCCTTGTTATCATCCCTAAACAGATCAGTAATAGAAGATCAACACAAAATATGTGTTATAGAATTGGTCAGAAATTATACCATTTGACTTTCCAGTTCACTTCTTGTTAGTAATAGAAAACACAAATAAATGTTTGGTTGTTGCCTTAAGAAATCTGAGTAAAAAATGGTACATGAGAAATATATTTTGAGAATGGGATAATTATATTAATAAAATAAATGCATTTATATCAACCTTGAAAACCATAGAGTCATTTAGAAAAAGGTGCAAAAAGTTGCCACTGAGATAGTTTCTTCCATCTGGGGATAAATACAGGAAAAAAAAAACCAGACAGCACCAGGCTTTGGCTAAATGAAAATCCTATTAAAAATCAGGTTTCATTTAAGGGCTTGAATTGTTTAGGAATAATGTATACATATATGAGTTCTGGGTATTACCATTTACAATGCACTTGTTTATTCATTGCCAAAGACACATTTGTGTAGATCATAATACAAACCAACCCAAAACTAGTGGAAAAAAAAGAGAACATTTTAGCTGAATTAAAAAAGCTTGCTTCTTGGTATTTCTTGTACCCATACACTTTTTCTATTAGCTTGGTCTGAAGCAATAATAAATATCACAGTCTTTCATTTTTCATCATATAAATAATGCAGCCATTTTAAATAGCTGCTCAGCTCCTGGCAACTGTTGCTACTTTTTGACCTCACTTAATTAATCAACACCTTGATATATACTATTAAAAAAAGCCAAAAAAAAATCTTTTTTTTTTCCAGGAAAAACATTATCTAATTTTTTTCCAGGTACTTACTTGATTGCCCAGCTCTACATTTTCTGAGTATACTGCTATTTGTCGTTTTGTTTGCTTCTCATCTGACAGACAGCTGGCCAAAATGACAAGCACATCAAAGCCATATTTATCTATGAACATTTTCAGGTCACCAACAAGATTCCTGTGTAACATGCAGTCCTGAAATAGAGTAAGAAATTAAAATAAATGTCAGCATCTTTTCCTTGTTCTTTTCATCCAAATCTATGGTAAAAATAGCCAGAAATGTTAATAAATGTCAGTATCTGTAACAGGTAAAAGAATTCCATTCCATTTGTCAAAACAAGTATGTGCCTAAAAAAAATCAAGAACCTGTCTCACAACACAGTAATGGACACATTTCTGAAGAGCACTAAAATACTCAATGCAAGTTTTATCTTCTTAAACTGCTGGTGAAACATAATTCTTACTTTTTCCTGCTATTTGCTTTTGCAAGCTTGCTTAAAAGTACTCCAAGATCAAGACTAGTGTATCCCCATGATAAAGAAATCAGGCAAAGGGGGCAGGAGACCTTCATGGATGAGCAGGAAGCTTCTAGTAAATCTCAAAGGCAAGATTCACAGGATGTGGAAGAAGAAACAGACCACATGGGAGGGCTATAGGAACATCATCAGAGTATACAGGAATGTGACAAGGAAGACCAAGGCCCACTTGAAATTGAGTCTGACAAGGGATGTCAAAGACAACAAGAAGTGTTTCTACAAGTACATCAGGAGCAAAAGATTAGGGAATATATGGAGCTGCTGCTGAATCGGATGAGTGTCCTGGTGAAGGAAGACACAAAGAACGTAGAATTACTGAATGCCTTCTTTACCTCAGTCTTTACTGCTGAGACCAGCCCTCAGGAACCCCAGACCTCATAAAAAAGACAAGAAGGTTGGAGAAAAGGAAGACTTCCCCTTGGTCATAGAGGGCTGGGCTAGAGATTGGAGAGGCAGACATAACACCATAAATTCATGGGTCCTGATGGGGTACACCCATAGGTGCTGAGGGAGCTGGCAGATGTTGCTGCTAAGCCATTCTTCATAATCTTTGAAAAATTACAGAGAACAGGAGAGGTGCCTGATGACTGAAGAAAAGCCAGTGTTACTCTCATCTTCAAAAAGGGTAAGAAGGAGAACCCAGGAAACTGCTGGCCAGTCAGCCTCACCTCAGTCCCTGGAAAGGTGATGGAACAGATCATTCTGGAGGCCATGAGCAAACATGTAGAAGACAAAAAGGTCATCTGGAATAGTCAGCATGGATTTTCCAAGGGGAAATCCTGCTTGACCAATCCAACAGCCTTCTGTGATGGCATGGCAGGACGGGCCGATGGAGGAAGAGCAGTGGAAGTTGTCTAGCTTGACTTAAGCAAGGCTTTTGACAATGTCTTCCATAACATCCTTCTAGGTAAGATCAGGACATGTGGGTTAGATGAATGGACAGTGAGGTGGATCAAGAACTGGCTACACAGCAGAGCTCAGGAGGTCATAATCAGCAGAGCAGAATTCAGTTGGAAGCCTGTAGTCAGTGGTGTTCCCCANTGTTTCAATGGTGCCCAGCAATAGGGCATGCAGTAATTGCCATAAACTAAAATACAAGAGGATTCACCACAACATGAGGAAGAACTTTACATTGAGTATGGCAGAGCACTGGAACAGGCTGCCCAGAGAGGTCGTGGAGTCTCACTCTCTGGAGACATTCCAAACCCACCTGGACATCTTCCTGTTAATCTGCTCTAGGTGACCCTGCCTTGGCAGTGGTGTTGGAGTAGATGATCTCCAAAGGTCCCTTCCAACCCTAATAATTCTGTGATTCTGTGATACTGTACTATTGCTATTTCTTGAATAAAACCCCT